>NW_020770035.1:555-28293 GCF_900518735.1 Pseudonaja textilis
ATTCCCTCCTTCCTTCCTTCCCTCCCATCTCTCCTCCCTCCCTCCTTTCTTCCACTCTCTCTATTCCCTCCTTCCTTCCTTCCCTCCCATCTCTCCTCCCTCCCTCCCTCCTTCTTTCTTCCACTCTCTCTATTCCCTCCTTCCTTCCTTCCCTCCCATCTCTCCTCCCTCCCTCCCTCCCTCCCCTTTCCACCCATCTCCTCCCTCTCTCTCAAATCCCCGTGCCGTTCACCTCCCTCTCCGCAGGGACTCTGGGACGGCTCCAGGCAGAATCCCAAGCGTTCTCCCCTCCCCTCCCGCCCTGCCCTGAAACCCTGGGGAAATTAGGAAGCCTTGCACCCTTAACTCGCCGGAGCTGGCCAGCCCCGGGGCACCCTCACCCCTTCCACCAGCACCACTTGTCTCTGGCCGACGGCCGCGGCCTGGAGGCGGGAAGCCTCTTCCCGAAAGACGGTGTTCAGCTCCTCCAGCCGGCGGTGCTTCACTTCGGGCGGGACGTCGTCCGGCAGGCGGTGAAACGCCCGGGTTTTCTGGGGAACAGAGACACCGAGACATGGAGGTCAGGATTAGAGAAGGCAGGAAGCAGGTCTGGGACCCTGGACTCAATCCGGGGACTGACCAAGCAGCTGACCGAGCAAAGAATGACCAGGCCAGGACACATCCTGGCAGATGCCTCTGCACTGGTCAGCCCTTTAGGGTGGACCGGACTAAGGAAATAACGCCCTGTGGGACTAGAACAGGGGTCGCCAACCTTTTGGACCTCAGGGACCACCAAACTCATCATTTTAAATTCCAAAGACCCTGGGAAAATCCCCCCAAAAGTCTGCAGGAAAATCCCCTACTTCGTTTTCCTACCGATCGATCGATTTTTATTTGGGATCGCAGGATACCGTCTCCAGCTCCGTTCTCAGGAGAAGAGAGAGAGGGGGGGAGAGACTTTTGGCTTCATGCAAGGAAAGCAGCAGAAGCCGCAGAAGTCTTTCTTTCTCTCCCCCAAACTCCGCCAGAAACGAGTCTTTGCCGGCGCAGCCTCTTGGAGCAGGAGGCCTTGCAGGGTCCCAAAGACTCATTTCTGGCAGAGTTTGGGGGAGAGAAAGAAAGACTTCTGCTGCTTTCCTTGCATGCAGCCAGAAGCAGAAGAAGAAAGAAGCGGAAAGAAGCAGCCCGGTGGCCAGGCCAGGCGCGTGGGGTGAGTGGGGAAAGTTCCCCCCTCCACCCTTTCCCCCCCTCCCCTCACTACCTCGTGTTGTGCGCAATGCAAGCCTTGTGTTTGGGAGGAATGGACAAGAGAGCAACATGTGTTGTGTGGCTTACGGGGGAGGAAAGGGCCCTGATTCCCTTCATTAGCCACACCTGGGAAGACAGCTTAGAAGAAAGGCATGCTGAGTTTAGCGGCAGCTGCTGGGAGCAAACGTGACTTTATCCTGTGTTGTCATCGAGGGCAAAATTGGGAGCGAATAAAGGGACTCCTACTGATTATCTGACTGTGTTGCCTTTGTGCCACACCCCTTTTGGGTTATCACACTGCCACTGTAAATTCGAACGGTCACTCAACGAACTGTTGTAAGTTGAGGACTACCTGTGCTTCATTGGAATAGCTTAGAAATGGAATCTTGTAAATCCAAATGACTGTCCACTCCCTGACTTCATCTTCGTCTAAACTTGGGGAGGACGTGGCTTGAGATGTTTTCTCACGCTGGTTTCTTGGCCTCTTATCTAACCTAGATAGCAGCTCTTCCCCCTGCCCTTCAAGGCCACTCCCTTCACCGCTTTTCTGTGGTCTTAGAGACTTTGGGCGCATCAGCACCAGGAGACGGTGAGTTCTAGTTCTGTCCTAGGCATGAACACCGGCTAAGTGACTTCGGGCCAATCACCAGGAGACGGTGAGTTCTAGAAAGGCAGCTGGTTGACTTTGGGCTAGCCCCCTCTCTCTGTCATCCCAACCCACCTCACAGGGCTGTTGTTAGGGGGGAAATTAGAAATAGAATAAACAGAGATGGAAGGGACCTTGGAGGTCCTCTAGTCCAGCCCCCTGCTCAAGCAGGAAACCCTATACCATTTCAGACAGATGGCTGACCGGTCTCACCTTAAAAACTTCCAGGGTTAGAGAACCCGGAAAGTTTTTAAGAAGAGATTGGACAATCACCATTTCTCTGAAAAAGACGAGTGCAGGGTATATTCCCCAACTTGAGGTATTTGCAAAAATCATAAAAGGAGGAATTGTGGCCTCTTGGCCACCGGCCCCTCAAGCAGCTGAAACAGAGGAGGAGGCAGCGTTGGAGTCAGGGTCACCATCAGGGTAACCTGAGAGCTCCTGTGAGGAAAAGAGAGAGAGAGAGAGAGAGAAGGAGAGAGGGAGGGAGAGAGAGAGAGAGAGAAGGAGAGAGAGAGAGAGAGGAGAGAGGGAGGGAGAGAGAGACCGTCAGCCCTCAGTTGGAGAGTCAACAGCCTCCAGGTCTGGCGGTGGCTGATGAGGAAGAGGAGGAACAGCTGGGTCCAGTGCCTGAGGATACGCAGAAGGCAGAGGAGAGGAGAGCAGTGGAAATCTATGGGCCGGTCCTTGACATGGAAGAGCCAAGGGGATAAAAAGGAAAGGTGGGGTGAATCGATGTGACAGACAACTATTCAATCTCCCTGCTGGACAGACTTTGGCCTGCAATGAGAGAGAAATTTTTTTGACGGGGCTGCCGGCGCTCCTAGTCAAGGAATCCTTGAGTTCACTTCCGAGGGTTTGTCGTGTTTGGGAAGCTGGCTCAGGATACAAATAAATAAATAGCAATTCAGCCCGCCGTTGCAACATGGGCACAGCCACCACAGGTGCAAATCAGCCCTGTTGAGATGTGCCAATGCAGTGGGTG
Source organism: Pseudonaja textilis (assembly GCF_900518735.1). Next base: position 3,414 of record NW_020770035.1, read on the forward strand.
CCCAGGCCTCACCTGCCGCTGGCTGTAGGCAAAGATGTAGGCGAAGTGGTAGCTGACCTCACGGAGGAGCGAGAGCGTCTGCAAATGATCGGCCTCTGTCTCCCCACAGAATCCGGCGATGAAGTCACTGGTGAGGGTTGCATCTGCAAACAGAAGAGGTGGGATCTTCCTCCTAGCTCATTAACCGTCTCCAACACGGAATATCCCCATCTTCATGGCTCGTAATTTTTTTTCTTTTTTAAAAAGAGAGCCAGGGATAGTGGCCAACCCATGACATAAAGGTGAGAGCAGAAGGGTGATACGTAATCGTAGGCAAATAAAGGCAACGATGCCGTGTGGCTGCCAAATACCTTTTTCACACAACCCCTGTATCATCTGTACGCTATCCTTAAAAGTCCATAAATATGTAATGTGAGTCTGGAGAAGGGGGTCATCCGAAAGCATAAATGAGACACGCACCTACCTGGTAAATAATTGCGGAGGTGGTATACAAGCTCCAGGTACGATTCCCGCGTGTATCTGGAAGGATGAGGACATGGATGTCGGGCCCCAAACCAAGAATGACACATGAAGATCCTTTCGAGCCAAGTTCTATACCTGTAGAGAGAATCTGGCCAGACTGAAGGCTCGATTCTCTGCATCTAAAATAGACTCTGGGAACTATGGAGGAGAGGCTGTCTTCACCCACTTTCTCTCACACAGGCTATCTGTTATATCATGCTCCTTTGCATTGCACCGCTCCCTCTTATGATGCCACCTGATTATATTCTACCACATCACGTGTAAACTCCCTCAGCTTCCACATGTGGACTTCGATTCCCAGAATTCCTCAAGTCACCCTGTCTTGGGCGCCAACCAAGAACGACAGGTGGCGATTCTTCCAGGCTGAATATTGTTTCACACCTATAGACAGAATCTTGCCAGACTTAAGGACTCCACTACCTCAATCCACAATATATACTCTGGGAGTTATTAGGGAGAGGCTGTCTTCACCCTCTTTCTCTCACACATAGTATCAGGTTTGAATGATCTCCTGGGGATCCACTGTCTCACCACCTTCCATCACATCCTGTGTGGACTTCAACTCCCAGGATCCCCCTCAGCCACCAGGGGTGGGACCTCTAATTAAGGAGGACATATATACATAAAATGTTAGAATGTGCGGAAATGGATAGGCTCACGTTAGAAATGAAAGAGAAAGTGAACTCCAAATGTTATATAACGTGGGACAAATGGTATGAATGGTCAGAGAACAGATATGGAAAGTAGGAAAAATAGATTAATGTAATTAAAGTATGAGATCTTAAGATAGTATTATTCCAGACATATAAATAAGAAGGTATAGAAAATAGATGTAATTATATTTATAATAAACCACAATATATCTGTTAATGTATAAATAATAATCTATATAATAAGAACTATAAGATATAAATATTTGTCGATGCCAAAACGCTGTTACAAACATGATTAAGACTTGTATTTGTGAAAATGTAATGAATATGTTTTAAAAAAAGAATGACATATGATGATTCTTCCAGGTTGACTTCTGTATTGTTCCACACCTATAGACAAAATCGTGCCAGATTGAAGACTTCACTCTGCATCTAAAATAGACTGGGATCTATTAAGGAGAAGCTGTCTTCACCCACTTTCTCTCACATGGGATATCCAAGTTGAGTTTCCTCTCTTACTCCTCTGCAATGCCCCTCTCCTCTTGGGACGCACCTCCTCACTACAGTTCATCCCATCAGGCATGGACTTCAACTCCCAGCATCCCTCAGCTATCATATGTGGACTTCAACTCCCAGAATTCATCAGTGTCAAGGCCAAAAAACCAAGAAGGACAGGTGGAAATTCTTCCAAGCTGAGGTCTTTATTGTTCCACACCTATAGAAGACACTCTTGCCAGAGTGAAGACTCTACTCTCTGCATCTACCACAAAGTTCTCCAAACCTGGCAACTTGAAGACTTGCAGCCTTCAACTCGCCACGCTGGGGGATTCTGGGAGTTGAAGTCTACAAGTCTTAAAAGCTGCCATGTTTGGAGATTCCCTGCTCTACGATAGACTCTGGGATCTATTAGCGAGAGGCTGTCTTCACCCTCTTTCTCTCATACGTAGTATCTGGGCTGAGTTGCCTCTTTACTCTTCTTGGAAAGCAACTCCTCCCTCCTGAGGGATCCAGATCCTCACCACCCTCCTCCCGGGTGGCAAAATTCGGCTGCCTCAAATCTTCTACAAACACACAAGTACACGGGATGAAATGGGATACGTGTTTTGCTTTTGTGTTGCAAACCAGAAACTAAGCAAACGGGTGGAATTTATTGCTGGTATTTATTTTTATGCAACAACTCCAGTAGTATTCAGGCGTGGTGCAGTGGCTTAGAGGTGGAGCTTTCGCCTCACAATCAGGGCACACTGAGAATTATATCGGCTGCAAAAACAATCCTCTGGATTGGCAACAGGAAGGGCACCTGGCCAGTAAACATTCAGCTCCATTCAGATGCGCAGACTCCACCCCCGAAGCAAGGGATTATGGGGTGGTTAATAGAGGATGATGAACTACGGTAGTAGTCAGCCAATAGATGACTGTTTACAAGTTTGGATCTATGGTGTTCCTGTTCCTTGTTTTCTGTTAACAGTTCTACAGTTGAGCAGTAAAGCACATGGTAACTGTGCTCTTTGTTTGCTCTGTGTGGTGCTTTATATGCAGTTCTAACACGAACTTCCCCAATGTTTTAGCAGAATGGGCTGCTGAAAGGGGATGCCACATGGCTAGACCTTTTCAAGGCGCATTAAGAGCCCCTTGCAGACACTCACATACACACAAACACGGATCTCACCCCCTGTTCATGGCCTCCAGGACACGGGAGCTGCCGCTTTGGGCAGGAAGGTGCACCTGTTTGCAGATATTGTGTCTTTCCCGCATGACCTCGAAGACCTGCGAAACGCAAACGGGGTTGTTACTGGCACACCGCTGCCGCTGGTGGGTGAGAAAGAGGTCAGCGGGGCCTGACCCACCTCATCCGGGAAATCTTTGGGGTGCGGAGAAGTAAAGCGGATCCTCATCTCTGGGTCCACAGCAGCCACTCGGTCCAGAAGCTCGGCAAAACGCAACCCGCCCTTTTTGGCTTTGTAGACAGTCCGGAATCCTTGTCTGAGCTCAGGTGATGCCAGGGAGTGAAACTGAACCTCAGAGTTGTCCCGATAACTGTTGACATTCTGGCCCAAAAGGGTCACTTCTTTCACCCCCTAAGAGGAGAGGAGATGAAAAGATGTTTGTCAACGGCTTCCTATTTACGACCGCTGCTCTGTCCCCCAGGCCACACAATTCCCTTTGGCGGCCTTCTGACAAGCAAAGTCGATGGGGAAACCAGGTTCACTTAACAACCGGGGTTTACTAACTTATCAATGGCCGTGATTCACTTAACAACTCCGGCAAGAAAGGTTGTCGAATGGAGAAAAACTCACTTAACAAATGTCTCAAATAAGAATATTGGGCTCAGTTGTGATAGTAAGTTGAGGACGACCTGTCAGCCATATTGACACGACCTGTATTGCAGGCTCACTCATTGCTCACTGCCAGCAGTTTGATTCTCGCCGGCTCTAAGTTAACTTTCTCTCATTCCGAGGTCAGCAAAATGAGGACCCAGATTGTTGGGGGCAAGAGGCTGGCTTAGAGAGGGCTGTCAAGCACCGTGAAGTGGTATATAAGCCTAAGAGCTATTGCTACCTTCTTTCCTTCCTTCCTTCTTTCCCTCCCTCCCTCCCTCCCTCCATTCATTCTAAAGGTTGACTCAGCCTTCCATCCTTCCGAGGTCAGTAAAATGAGACCCAGATTGTTGGGGGCCAGAGGCTGGATCTGTAAAACTGCTTAGAGAGGCTGGAAAACACCGTGAAGTGGTATACAAGCTTAAGGGCTATTGATACCTTCTTTCCTTCCTTCATTCCCTCCCTCCCTTCCTTCCTATGGTTTATCCACCCTTCCACCCTTGCGAGGTGGGTAAAATGAGGACCCAGATTGTTGTCCTTCCTTCTTTCCTTCCTTCCTTCCTTCCTTCCTTCCTTCCTTCCTTCCTTCCTTCCTTCCTATGGTCGACTCAGCCTTCCCTCCTTCCGAGTTGGGTAAAATGAGGACCCAGATTGTTGGGGGCCAGAGGCTGGCTCTGTAAAGCGCTCAGAGAGCTGGAAAACAACATGAAGTGGTATATAAGTCTAAGCGCTATTGCTACCTACCTACCTTCCTTTTCCTTCCTCCCTCCCTCGCTCCCGCCCTTCCTTTCTTCCTTCTAAAGATTGACTCAGCCTTCCATCATGCCGAGGTCAGGAAAATGAGATCCAGATTGTTGGGGGCAAGACACTGACTCTGTAAACGGCTTAGGGAGTATATCTAATCTACATACCTTTCTATCTCTCTGTATCCTCTACCTACCTACCTACCCATCCATCCATCATCCGTATCGTCTGTCTGCCTGTCTATCAGCTGAAGTCCACCCATCTGAAAGCATGCTGGCTGGGGAATTCTGGGGGTTGAAGTCCACAAGTCTTAAAGGTCCAAGGTTGGACCCCCCTGATATAGGGTCCCCTGATATAGGGTCTCCTGTGGGACCTCCAAGGTCACTTCCAACTCTTCTGTTATTCTATTCTGGATTCCTCACTTCCCCAGAAGGGGCTGGGAAGAGCCTCTCTCCACCCTGAGCAGAGTTTTTAGTTGACTCTCTCAGGCCTGGTCAGAGGTTCAAATCCAGGGCCTCCTACCTGGTCTGAGAGCATCTGCACTTCCTGGAGAATGGAGGCCAAGGGCCGGCTCCGTTCGCGCCCACGAGTGAAAGGGACGATGCAATAGCTGCACATGTTGTCACAGCCACGCATGATGGAACTGGGAGAGAGAAAGCAAGCGATCATTACGGGGACAACACAAACTGCTTTTTCAAGAGGCAAGTGGGCTGGCTTTCTGGTGGTTTTTTTTTTTTCCTTTTGAAGACGTTTCGCTTCTCATCCAAGAAGCTTCTTCAGCTCTGACCGGCTAGTGGGGAAGGATTTATATTCCTTGCAGACAGCTGGTCATTTGCATCCTTTTAGAGGGACGTTGAGGCCACTTGGGAGGTTGGTCTGTGTCCTCGGGGTTACCTGAGTGGTGCAAATGGTTCTTGTAGTCTGCAATTTTTGCCCTCTGGGAATCCATTCCGACTCCCAAACCATTCCAAGGGTGTCCATCCCAAATTGTGTAGCTAAAAGTCTGTATAGATCCTAAGCCATCCAGGTCAAGGTTGTCCCAAAGAGAACTACCTATCTGGTTATCATCTATCTAGCTCCCATCTTTCTACCAATCCAACCTAATCTAATTCCTAATCTGATATATTTCCATCTATCATAGCTATCTGGTTATCACCTATCTAGCTATCATCTCTCTCTCTCTCTCCCAATCGAATCTAATCCCTAATCTAATCCTTAATCTAATCTAAGTCAATCTATCATAGCCAGCCATCTAGTTATCATCTATCTATCATCTCTCTCTCTCTCTCTCCCAATTTAATCTAATCCCTAATCTGATCTATTTCAATCTATCATAGCTATCTGGTTATCATCTGTCTAGCTATCATCTCTCTTTCTCTCTCTCTCCCAATCAAAACTAATCCCTAATCTAATCTAATCCTTAATCTAATCTAAGTCAATCTATCATAGCCAACCACCTGGTTATCATCTATCTATAATCTCTCTCTCTCTACTAATTTAATCTCATCCCTAATCTGATCTATTTCAATCTATCATAGCTATCTGGTTATCATCTATCTCGCTATCATCTCTCTCTCTTTCTCTCTCTCCCAATCTAATCTAATCCCTAATCTAAATCAATCTATTATAGCCAACTATCTGGTTATCATCTATCTAGCTATCATCTCTCTCTCTCTCCCCCAATCTAATCCCTAATCTATGTCAGTCTATCGTGGCTAGCTCAGTCTATCATAGCTAGCTGTCTGGTTATCATATATCTAGCTATCATATCTATCTATTATCTATCTAATCCCTAATCTAATCGATTTCAATCTATCATAGCTAGCTAGTTATCCTCCATCTAGTTATCACCTTTCTAGCTGTCTGTCTCTCCAAGGGAGATGGGCAATTTAGAAATATGAACTATGTATCAATTAACCAATCGATCAATCTTCACCGCCCAGAGCCCCTCCCCGAGGGAGATGGGTGATTGAGAAACAAGAACTACGTATATATCAATCGATCGATCGATCTTGGGCATTTTCCGCCTTCCTGGCTCCCGGGTAGGATCAAAGCAGCAACAAACCAGGTTTCTCCTTACACGAAGGCCGTGGTGGCGCCAGGGTTGAGGTGGACGGGCAAAATGTCTGCGTAGGTCTCGTCCAGGGAGAGGAGGACGTTGGCCGCCTGCTGGCCGGATTCAGCCACCGTCAAAAGCCGGGGCAGGTCCCGGTAAGCATCTGGGCCGGCCACAATGTCGACCAATTTCTCCTCCTCCAAAATTTTCTCCTTTAGCCTCTCGGCCATGCAGCCTGCAAGAAGGTGAAGAAGCGTGAGGAGAGGAGAGGAGAGGAGGGAAGGGAAGGGAAGGGAAGGGAAGGGAAGGGAAGGGAAGGGAAGGGAAGGGAAGGGAAGGCAGGAAATCTTGACCTGGAGATGCCGGTTTCCCATCCTAGCCGCAGATTTTAACAGGTTCAACATGATGAGCTGCAGAACGGATGGAACCTCTTTGGGTCTAGCAAAGGGGGCGGGGGACGGGGACCACTTTTTAATACTCCCCCAGATTAAAATCCCATGGATTAAAATTAAGGACCAGGCGAGCACCCGGAGCTGAAATATTTCCTAGTTATATGAGCCTTGTTTCAACACCTTTAATCATTACTGAGTAGATTCTTATTCCTCCATTCCTTACGCCTTTGCCTGTGAAGGCTTACCAAAGAAATATACTTAATTAGGAATTTATCCCACGTTTATTATTTTTATAAATGACTCAAGGAGGCAAATGTACTTAATACTCCTTCCTCCTCCAATTTTTTTTTTTCTCACAAGAACCCTGTGAGGTGGGTTGGGCTGGCCCAAAGTCACCCAGCTGGCTTTCATGTCTAAGGCGGGACTAGAACTCACTGACTCCTGGTGATTGGCCCAAAGTCACCCAGCTGTCTTTCATGCCTAAGGCAGGACTAGAACTCTCTGTCTCCTGGTGATTGGCCCAATGTCACCCAGCTGGCTTTCATGTCTAAGGCGGGACTAGAACTCACCGTCTCCTGGTGATTGGCCCAAAGTCACCCAGTTGGCTTTCATGCCTAAGGCAGGACTAGAACTCACCGTCTCCTGGTGATTGGCCCAAAGTCACCCAGCTGGCTTTCATGCCTCAGGCGGGACTAGAATTCACCATCTCCTGGTGATTGGGCCAAAGTCACCCAGGCGGCTTTCCTGCCTAAGGGAGGGCGGGACTAGAACTCACTGTCTCCCCAGTGACTGGCCCAAAGTCACCTAGTTGATTTTCATGGTTAAGGTAGGACTAGAACTCACTGTCTGCTGATGACTGGCCCCAAATCACCCAGCTGGCTTGCGTGCCTCAGGCAGGACTAGAACTCACCGTCTCCTGGTGATTGGGCCAAAGTCACCCAGCTGCGGACTAGAACTATCTCCCAGTGACTGACCCAGTCACCTTGCTGATGTTCATGGTTAAGGCAGGACTAGAACTCCCAGTCTCCTGGTGATTGGCTTATTGTCACCCAGCTAGGGACTAGAATTCCCTGTCTCCTAGTGACTGGCCCAAAGTCACCTAGCTCATTTTCATGGTCAAGACAGGACTAGAACTCACCATCTGCTGCTGACTGGCCCCAAATCACCCAGCTGGCTTTCGTGCCTCAGGCAGGACAAGAACTAGAACTAGAACTCACCGTCTCCTGGTTATTGGCCCAACGTCACCCAGCTGGGGACTAGAACTGTCTCCTAGTGACTGGCCCAAAGTCACCTAGCTGATTTTCATGGTCAAGGCAGGACTAGAACTCACCGTCTCCTGGTGATTGGGCCAATGTCACTGAGCCAGCTTTCACGCCCAAGGCAGGACTAGAACCCGGAGTCTCCTGTTTTCTAGCCTGGTGCCCTCATCGCTAACCTGAGATATGGAGGTGAGGCCACATCTAACTATGGGCAGCTCCAGCTTGTGAAAGGCCTGGCCTAATTATCCATCCCAGTCCCAGGTTCCCCCTCCAGAAAAAGTGGGACATTCACCTGCTATCCGGAGGCTCCCAGTCCATCCCCGGAGGGTCCCCCTCCCCGTAAGACCCTTTGCTGGGAGCGTCCCTGTTACCTAAGATCCCGATCCGCAGAGACCCCCGTGAACGTTGCCGCTTGGTCTTGAGGGTTTTGAACACGCGCAGGCGATTCCAGACTGTCTGCTCGGCCTTCTCTCTGTCGAGCAATGAAACATGGATGAACCCTTGGCCGGGCCTGAAGACGAGTCACTCAAAACTCTGCCCCGGGGTAGAAGTGGGGCCCGTGGGTTCTTCCCAGCCCCTTCTGGGGAAGTGGGACGTCCAGAAACAGAATAACAAAAGAATTGGAAGGGACCTTGGAGGTCTTCTAGACCAATCCAATGCTCAAGATGACCAGAAGGACCAGGGGAGATAGGATAGCAATCTTCCAATATTTGAGGAGCTGCTAGAGAGAGGAGGAGGAAGGGGTCAAGCTATTTTCTAAGGCACCCCAAAGGGCAGACAAGGAATAATGGACGATCTATAAAGTCCTTTCCAACTCTGTTATTCTATTCTAAATATAAAGAATGGTTGCAGGAACCGGGCCTGGCTAGTCTAGGGAAGAGAAGGACTACGGGAGACAGGATAGCAAGTCTTCCAATATTTGAGGGGCTGCCCCAGAGAGGAGGAAGGGGTCAAGCTATTTTCTAAGGCACCCCAAAGGGCAGACAAGGAATAATGGACGATCTATAAAGTTCTTTCCAACTCTGTTATTCTATTCTAAATATAAAGAATGGTTAGAGGACCTGGGCCTGGCTAGTCTGGTGAAGAGAAGGACCAGGGGAGACATGGTAGCGGTCTTCCAAAGTTTGAGGGGCTGCCACAGACTGGAGGAAGGGGGTCAAGCTATTCTCCAAGGCATCTTTGAAGGCAGACAAGGAATAATGAATGGAAACTGAACAAGGAGAGATTCAACCTAGAAATAAGGAGGATTTTCTGACAGAGAACAATCAACCCATGGAACAGAAGTTGTGGGAGCTTCATCACTGGAAGCTTTCAAGAAGAGACTGGACTGCCATTGGTCAGAAATAACGTAAGGTCTCCTGCTTGGGCAGGGGGTTGGCCTAGATGACCTACAAGGTCCCTTCCATCTGTTCAAAAAATATGCCTGGGGTGTCCAACCTTGGAACTTTTAAGACTTGTGGACTTCAACTCCCAGAATTCCAAAAGTTCCCAAGCTGGGACGTTCTTATACCATTTCAAACAAATGGTTGACCAGACTCTTCTGGAAAACCTCCAGTGATCGAACACCCACAGCTCCTGGAGGGAATCCATCCCAGTGATTAATTATTCTGTCAAGAAATTTCTTAGTTCCAGGTTGAATCTCTCCTTGTTCCGTTTCCATCCATTGTTCCTTGTCTGGCCTACAGGTGCTTTGGAAAATAGCTTGACCCCCTTCCTCTTCTCTCTGGCAGATCCTCAAATATTGGAAGATGCTCTCCTATTTCTCCTGGTCCTTCTCTTCCCTAGACTAGCCAAGCCCAGTTCCTGCAATTGTTCATCGTATGTTTTAGTCTCCAGTCCCCTCATCATCCTGGTTGCTCTTCTCTGCACTCTTTCTAGAGTCTCAACCTCTTTTTTATAGCGTGGCAACCAAAACTAGATGCAGAATTCCAAGTTTGGCCTTACAAAGGCCTTATAAACTGGGATTAACACTTTGTGTGATCTTGATTCTATCTCTGTTTATGCAGCCTAGAACTGTGTTGGCTTTTGGGCAGCTGAAACACACTGTTGGCTCATATTTAAGTGGCTGTCCTCAAGGTAAATGGTGCCGCATATTACGATTATTTCCAAATCCAAGCCAACCAGCAATCTTACCTGACGGAACAGGTGACAAGCAGAACCACATCAGCCTGAAATAGAGAAGGGGCAGAAAGAGCTGGAATTATTAAACACAAACAGGGGGAGGAAGAAACATTTTCCCTTCCTTCTCTGGGATTAAACGTCCCAGCTGCTAGCCTAAACAGAAGCCTTTAAAAGCTCCGTTTAAGCAAGGTGTTACACTCAAAACAGTAAAAGAGGGGGAAACTTATACTTGTTTTTTTTTCTTTTTGTGTGGGTGTGTTAAGATCTGTATTAATTTAGAATTCATAAAAAAAAAAGGTAATGGAAAGGGAATATGGCAGACTAAAGAACCAGCTAAATCATTAAGTTTAATATAGATTAATAAAAGCAAGGAGAGACATCGATAACTTCATTATTATTACTATTAGGCAAATATATATTGTTTATTTTTATTTTTAAAGTAAATATTAAGGATTATATCTGAAATAATTGAAATGAAATGAAATGAAAAGATGTTTAGATTGAGATTAATGAAAGAATTTAGAATTAAACTTTATTACTATTTATTAGGGAAGTACATATTGTTTATCCTTACATTTAAAAATAAATACTAAAGGATTATTTTTGAAATAATTGAAATGAAACAAAATTGATTGAGATTAATGAAAGAGGCTAGAATTAATGTGTGTTCGTTTCTCTCCTTACTGAAAATCTGGAATGGAAAAGGTAATAATAGAATTAAGTAGGCATATATCAATGTATAATTGCTGTCATATTTGTATGTAAAGATGATGACCCGGAAATATGTTGTCCACTAAAAAGAGATTTTTGTTTTTAATGTGAAAAACTGAATAAAGTCTGTTTAAAAATAAATAAAAAAGCTCCATTTAAGCAGAGAATGCAGCCTTCCAGCATTCAGACTGGGTGGTGATAACAGGGGGCTCAGAAAAAGTTTAGCAAAATCTGTTACTCCAAAAGTTCCAATATTAATAACCACGAATTAAACTTTGTGTCAGCAAGGAGGAGGCAGGATTATTGTGTCACAAGACACAAGGTGACTCTGTCAGGATGTTGGACTGAATAGTGGGGTCCTGGGTGCTCTCTGAGTTTAGTTGTTTCCTTGCAGATGTTTCGTTACCCAACTAGGGGACTTCATCAATGCTAGAAGGGAGAGGAGTTTGCAGAGAAGAGGAGGAGGAGGAGGAGGAGGAAGAGGAGGAGCTGGAGGAAGAAGACTGGTGGTCTTTGGTGCTGAGTTTGGCTATTTTCTGGCAGACATTTCATAACCTGATTAGGGAACATCATCAGTGCTAGAAGGGAGTGGGGAGGAAGGGCGACTGAGGGGTCCTTGGCACTCTCTGGGCTTGCTGTTTTCTTGCAGATGTTTTGTGACCCAACTAGGGAACGTCACCAGGGTGGCTGCTTCCTTGATTGGAATATTCACTTCTTGGTTGTTGGGACTCTAGTGGTAATCTTGGTGCAGCCTCTGCTCACGTGGGGGTTGGAGGCGTTTTCGAAATCAAAAGAACTACTCACAGACAAACAGGCTAGCAGTAAAAAAATAGTCTAAACAAGGAACATTCCCACCAATACTGACACACCACCAGTATATAAATGAGAGAGAAAACCCGACTCCCTTTTAGCCCAGTTCGGTCATGAAATGTCTACAAGGAAGAGAAGAAAAAAGCAAGCAGAGAGCACCAAGGACCCCTCAACGCCCAGATTATGCACTGGGTCTTTCTGGGGCAGCAACCAACGAATGAGCGTCGAACTGGCGCTGCTCCCACTACTCCAGCCACTGAGGCCGCTGCCGGAAAAACGCCCGGCCTGGACTTTTGAGTACCTCCTCCAGGTTGCTGGTCCTCTGGTAACCACTCCGCTGGAGGATGGCCCAGGCGGTCTCCGTGTCGCTGACATTCATCTGGCAGCCGTAAGTCTCCAGATAGACTAGGAGGAAGAAGAGGAGGAAGGAAGTGAAGGAGGAGGAGGAGGAGGAAGAGGAAGAGGAGAAGGTGAAAGAGTAGGAAGAGGAGAAAAAAAGAGGAAGAGGAGTAGGAGGACGAGGAGAAAGGTGGAAGAGGAAGAGGAGGAGGAAGAGAAGGAAGAGGTGGAGGAGGAAGAGGAGGAAGAGGGTGAAGGAGGAAGAGAAGAAGGAAGAAGAGAAGGAGGTGAAAGAGTAGGAAGAGGAGAAAAAAGAGGAAGAGGAGGAGGAAGAGAAGGAGGAAGAGGAGGAGGGAGGAGGTGGAAGAAGAAGAGGAGAAAGAGAAGTAGGAGGAAGAAGAGGAGGAAGAGAAGAAAGAGGTGGAGGAGGAGGAGGAAGAGAAGGGGGAGGAGGGGGAATAGGAAGAGAAGGTGGTGAAGGAGTAGGAAGAGAAGGAATAGGAAGAAGAGGAGGAGGAAGAGGTGGAGAAGGAGGAGTAGGAGGAAGAGGAGGAAGAAGAGAGATTCCTTAAGACAGAAGGCACCGAGTAGTTGTACCCCTTATTTTTGGAGGTTTCTCCATTCTCTATATGGGTAGTCCTTGACTTACAACATTCCTTTAGTGACTGTTCAAAGTTGCAGCACTGAAAATTGGGACTTACGGCCACTTCTCACACTTACGACCATTGCAGCATCCCCATGACCACGGGATCAAAATCCAGGCGCTTGCCAACAACTATCTAGGACGACGGCAGCATCCCATGCGGTCATGCGATCAAAATTCAGACACTCGGCAACTGACTCGTGTTTATGACGGTCGCAGTGTCCCATGATCCCCTTGTGTGACAAGCAAAGTCAGCGGGGAAGCCCCGGTTCACTTCCCAGCCATCCCTTCACAGCTGCAGTGGTTCACTGAACTGTGTCAAGAAAATGGGAGCAAAACGTACTTAGCGCCCATCTCACTTAGCAGGGGAAATTGTGGTCGTAAGTCAAGGACTACTTCTAGAATTGTAAGCAGCCCCTTTGGGCCAAGACTCCCTCCCCGCCATTTCTTACGGAGGAGAAACCCACCCACCTAAGTTAAAAGACTAGACAGCCACTTGTGTGAAATAGTATAGGTTCTCCTGCGTGAGTAGTGTTGCGGTTCGCCGGCATCAGGTGAGGATGGCTGAAGCCTCGGAGAGCGAGGACTCAGGTGAGGGGCCTGCGTGGGACGCAGGGATGGGGCCAGGACCGTCAGGGAGTGGAGTGCTGCCTTCGGAACTTGTGGAGGCTGGCAGCAGTGAGGAAGAGTCCCCTGAGGAGCCTGTGCTCAGTGCATGTGTGTGCGCAGGGCTGCTCGAAGGAAAGAGTAGCTGCAACAGCACGGGCGACTCGGGAGTAAGGCTGCAAGGTAATGGCCCCTCCCTTAAGGGATAAAAGCCAGCTGAGAAACAGGAGTTCTTTGCAGGAAGTAAAGACGTTTTGAAACTAGAGCTTTGTGGACGTTAAAATATCTGAGTTGGTGTTTGGAGACTCTTTGATTTATTGTTTAGGAACTTTATCTGGTGTTCTTGGCAGCCTTGCAAAAAATTGGCAAGGCTTTTTCTTATTGGAACTACCGTGTTTCTCCAACAATACGGCCTCCACCAATAGGAAGGCCAAGCATGTTTTATTGGCAAAAAATCAAATTAAGCCCCTCCCCCCAAATTAAGGCCTATATTAAACATGCGAAATGGGGGGGGAATGGCGGGGGGAGGGGGCGGCTTGCCGTTAGGAAGCAGTTTTGTTGCATACCCGGATATGGTGCTGCCTGCGTTGACTTTGGCGTTGGTGGGGCACTTTGTATCGGGAGACCTTCCGCCACCGTTGCTTTCCCTTCTCCCTCGCTGCCGCGGCGTTTAGAGCAACACCGCGGTGTTTGGTGCAGCCACGCGCAGCCAGCCAGGGCTCCTCTCTGCAACCGGAGCCCGGAGGAGACACTCGGCTTCAGGCGCTCCTGTCACCGCTTTCCCTTCGCCTTCAAAGGCAAAGCCAATTCTTTTAAAAACGACGCCCTACTACCAGTACGACAAAGCCTCCCCTGCCCGAGTGGGCAACCCAACCCCACGTGGGGAGGCGAATCTCCCGGGGCTGCAGCGCAGGATCTAGGAGAAGCACCCTGGGAGAAGCACCCAGCTGCCATCCCTTCCTGGCACCAGGCAGAGCACCAAGAGCTTCATCTGGGGTGCTCAGCACAGCTGACAGGCGGGCCCTTGTTAGGGATACAACCTAGCAGAATCTGCACGGCAGTCAGGCAGGCAGGCAAAATATATGAGATAAACATTTTTGTAGCTTACACTCAGTAAAACAGATACACTGTGCTAGTTAAATAGTTTATTCCAGTAAGAGTTTTAGCATAGTCAAAAAACAGTCCATATATCATTCACTAATTCAGTCCGTCCGGGGATTATTCAGTTGCAAAGTCCAGTGTCGAAAAAGAGAGGTCAGTAAACTTACAAATATCAGTCCAGTAATATATCTCCTCGCAGTAGAGATATGAAGAAGTCAAACCTCCTTTCTTCCTTCAGCAGCAGGGAACAGGCAGTTAGCAAACCATCAATCCATCAATCGTCAGCAATCCAGCAGGTTCTCTTGCTCCCTCTTATGGTGGTTTCACAACCGCACCCCAAATTACATGCTTTGCAGTTTAAAGTGACACACACTTAAACTTACTATCATAGTTTATATATATTATTTTACTCAAACTACGTTAGGTAACCTATGTTATTCCTAACAGCCCTCCTGCCCGGCAGCGGAGCTCTCGCCAAGGCAGCGAGAGCCTCCCCGCTGGACCCTCCGCTCATCCCACCAGGGCCGTGCCGGAGCCGTGCGGGCTGGGTAGAACCAGGAAAGTGAGCTAGAGGTGCGCGCCCATCTGCCAAGCAAAAGAGCCGGGCCGACCCGAGCTTGGCTTCCTTCCCAAGTCCCTCCAGCGCGAACGTGAAGGGGCCACCGGGAGAGGCCGCGCGAGGCAGTGATAGCACCCACCCATCCATGGACAGGGAGGCAAGGCGACAGCCTGTGCCACGTCCTCCTCCGAGCTGAGCCCCGCCGAGTCAGCGCCTCTGCCTAATGCCCGTTCCGCTGCAGCGTTTGGAGCTGCCGGCGCATTTGGAGATGCGTGGGGACGGGGACAGGCTGGGCGAGGGGTGGAAAGGACGGGCGGCTTCGGGCTCTCTCTGCCGGCCAGGGAAGCAGCGCTGCCATCGCCTCGCCTCCCTGTCCGTGGATGGGTGGGCGCTATCACTGCCTCGGGCGGCCTCTCCCGGAAGCTCTCCCAAGCTCAGGTCGGCCCGGTTCTTTTGCTTGGCAGGTAGGCGCACACCCGCGGCTCACTTTCCTGGCTCTGCCCAGCCCATACGGCCCTGGCGCGGCCCTGGCGGGATGAGCAGAGGGTCCGGCTGGAAGGCGCTCGCTGCCTTGGCGAGAGCTCTGCTGCCGGGAAGGAGGGCCCGCCTGTCAGAAGCTCTTCGCACTCTGCCCGGCACCAAGCAGGGATGGGTGCTTCTCCCTAGGTGGGCCGATCCTGCGCTGTGGCCCCGGGAGATTCGCCTCCCCGTGTGGGGTTGGGCTGCCCTCTCGGGCAGGGGAGGCTTTACTGTAGTAGGGCGACATTTTTAAAAGAATTGGCTTTACCTTCGAACGTGAATAGAAGGCGGCGACAGGAGCGCCTGAAGCCGAGTGTCTCCGCCGGGCTCCGGTTGCAGGGAGGAGCTCCACATGGCTGCGCCAAACGCCGCGGCATTGCTCTAAACGCCGCGGCAGCAAGGGAGAAGGAAAAGCAACGGTGGCGGAAGGTCTCCCGATATGACGTGCCCCACCAACGCCAAGGTCAACATCCAAGCTGTCGCTGCCCGCGCACCTGAGGTTGCAAGTGGGGGGGGGAATTAAGTCACCCCCGAAAAGACGGCCTAGCTGTTTTTGGGGGGGGTCAAAAAAAAAAATAAGGCCCGGCCTTATTTTGTGAGAAACACGGTAATTAGTTGGAAGCAGCCTTTTATCTGCGAAGAAACAGGATTCGTAAATGAAACATTAAAAGGCGGTGCTGTTACCTTTGTCTCGTGTTTGCTCTCTTGGAACCAGGTTTGGGTCAGAACAAGTAGGAGGCTGGACTACAAGACCTCCAAGGTCTGATTCTCTCTCTCTCTCTCTCTCTCTCTCTCTCCCTCTCTCATTCTCTTCTCTTCTATTTTATTCCCTGTTCCATTCTACTATTCCATTCTCTATTCTCTTCTATTTTCTTCCCATCCAACTCGACTCTTGATAACCATAAGGACAGTTTTCTTAGCAGCAACAAGGACAACTTGACCCTGTCATTCTGGGACTCCGTGACCCAACCTACAACCTCAGGGTTTCCTGGTGGTCCCCCATCCATCCAAATTCAAAAACAGGTTCAACTCTGCTCGGGGCCCAGGCTGCTGTTTCATCGCGAGGGAACTGTTTTGCCGATGTAAGTGGACAAACTCACTGTGATTGCCCAGCAGGACACAGAGAGCCTACCCCCGCAAAAATGTCCCTATTCAAAATCAAGTCAGCGCTTGATCGTATGTAGCATTTCAGGAAAGGTGTGATGGAGCAGCCCTACTCACCTTTCTTCGGGGAACCTGCCAGGCTGGTGGGTCCAAGGTAAGGGGCGGGGTCTTCCAAGACGTCAGCTGGCAAGCGATCCTGCCCAGGAGCAGCCGATTGTAGGAAATGCTGCAAAGTTGGACCCCCAAGTAGTCTGGAGCGGAAATCTTCAAGGCTTCCTTCGCCTCTTTGTTTTTTGATGGGGGTCCCAGGATCCGGACTGCAGGTTGAAAGCCAGGCCTGGAATCCCGAGCGCACGGACCGACACAGAGGCCTCGGGCAGACCAGCACACCCCGCAAAGCCAGCATCTTGGCACGAGGCCCTCCTGCTCCCTAAAGCAATGGATTAGAATGATCAGCCGTCTCTTGCTAGATGCCTTTCAAACAAAATGGGGAGGGGGAGAGACGTGTCATTTCAAAAAGAGCTATGAATGAATGAGCCGGTCTGTCTCTCAGCCAAACCTACGTTGCAGGATTGTTGTGGGGAAAGAAAGATTAGGGATGCTCTCTCCCTAAAAGGTTTAGGTAGGTAGGTAGGTAGGTAGGTATAAGTAGATAGATAGATAGGTAGGTAGGTATAGAAGGAAAATAAGAGAGTAAGATGTGTATGGCAATGTTACTATGTGCACAAGATATATGTACCCAACGGACACACTGTTGAACAGGAAGATGGTTTTATTTGTTTTTGTTTTTGTTATAAAAATAAAAAACTTTTTCAAAAAAAAAGGAGGAAAATAAGATAGATATAGATAGTTGATATAGAAGGAAGATAGATGGAAGATAGATATTAGATGGAGAATTAGATATAGCTAGCTAGCTAGATAAATAGGGAAGAGAGAGAGAGAGATGATAGATAGGTATACAAGGAAAATAAGAGGTTGATATAGAAGGAAGATAGATAGAAGGAAGATAAATAGATATTAGATGAAGAGAGAATTAGATGAAGAGATAATTAGATGATAAAGATAGATAGATAGAAAGATAAGAGATAGATAGGTATTAGATGAAGAGAGAATTAGATGAAGAGATAGATAGATAAGAGATAGAGATAGATAGATATTAGAAGAAGAGAGAATTAGATGGGTGGATAGATATAGATAGATAGATAGACAGACAGATATTAGATGAAGAGATAGATAAATAGGGAAGAGATAGATAGGTAGATAGATACAGAAGGAAAATAAGAGATATAGTTGATATAGAACGAAGATAGAAGGAAGATAGCTAGCTATAGATGATATAGAAGGATAGGATAGGATTGGAGCCTAGGTACATAGGTAGGATAGAGACAGACAAACAAGAGGTAGATAAGACAGGTGATAGAATTTTATCCCAACTTTTAGGTAAGGAACTTTCCTAAACCTGTTTCTTTTGCATGTTTTATATTTATATACACATGAACACAAATATAAAAATCCATGTGTAGACATATTTGTAATATTATTAAAACTATATATTTTACATGTTCATATCATTTTGTAGTATCATACACACATACATGCACACACGCACAACAGAATATATACATATATATATCTTCTGCGCCTAAAAAGGTGGGATAAAATGGTGTGTGTAATATGTAATACAGGTAATATGCGTGTGTGTGTGTGTGTATAAAATTATAGTTATAACGATATACACACACGCTCTTATGCCCCCTTTATAGGAGCAGAATTCCTCCTGCCTCCTCTTTTCCCCACAACAACCCTGTGAGGTAGGTAGGCCGGCCGAAAGGTCCTGGCTTGGAGCCCCCCCCCCCCCCCGCCTCCTTCCTTTCATTCATTCTGTCACTCATTAAATTATCATTATTATTCATTTTACCCCACCTTTTCGGGCGGAGAACACCCCTAACGCCCGCTCCCCACGTCCAGAGAAAGGGCGGAAGAGGGGCGGCTCTCGCCGGGGCTGCCCGTGGGAGCAGCGCCCCAAACCAGAGGCAGGAGACGGGGAGACACCAACCCACGGAGCCCCAAGGACGAGCGGAGGCGCGTTTTGAGGGACGGACACCGGAAGTGCAGAAGGGACTTCCGGGGGGGGAGGAGCCGAGTCTTCCTACAATAGCGTGGCGCAGCCTCTGATCACGTGGGCGCCTCTAGCGCTGGGGGTGCAGTGTCCAAAGTGTCCCCCTCGGGAAACGCTCTCCGCGGCGCAAACTTTCCGGGCTCTAACCTTCTGGCCTGCTTCCCTTTCTTTCCTTCAACCTTGGGAGGTTTAAGAGGGGTGGGCTTCCTCCCTCCCCCAGAAGACCCCAGCCAGTAATCAGTAGGATTGGAGAAGTGTTTTTCACGCTTAGCCTCTCTGACGTGGATGTATGGACTTCTACTCCCAGAATGCCTCAGTTGGGAAATGGGGGGGGGGTACAGCAGTATTTTCCCCAGCTTGGAATTCTGGGGGTTGAAGTCCACCCATCTTAAAGGCGCTTGGAAACACTGTTATGTGCCCTGTTATGTCCCTGGAACTCTAGGAGTTCCCACTCAGGTCCGTTCGTGTTGCGGGGGCGGCTGCCCCCTCGCTCATTGGTTGGTTCTCCCCAGCAGCCAGCTATAAAAGCAGGCTGCGGGGTCCAAACAGTTGCTGATCGCTGCGAGCCAGTTCCAGGCTTGGCTAGCGCGTTCAGTCCTTTATTACCTCAATAAAGTATTTGTTGCACTCATGCTCTGGTTCAGCCTCTCATTACCCAAACTTAACATGCCCCGCTGCCCTGGCTGATCCCTCTGGGGCTTATGGGCAGCCCGACTACATTGGCATTTGGCTCCCACTCCCATTGTGTACTACGCGACATTAACCTGGATGTTGGGTTAACCCAGGTTCTGTGTTCATACGGTGGCTTTAAAGCAGGGGTCTCCAACCTTGGCAACTTTAAGCCTGGAAGACTTCAATTCCCAGAATTCCCTAGCCAGCTTTGAATTCTGGGAGTTAAAGTCCTCCAGGCTTAAAGTTGCCAAGGTTGGAGACCCCTGCTTTAAAGCCACATTAAAACCCCAAGGTGAATGGGGGTGAATGCTGACCCACCAAGGAATGCCACCTGGGGCCATACATTGTGTGAGGAACCTGGGGTGTGAAGTCATCCAAAAGAAATAAAGTAACCAGGAGGCTGCCTGCCCTCTTAACTAACTTAAATCCGTGCAATAGCTCCTCTTCTGTGGTAGGCAGCGCAGAGAAGAACATTTATAATTGAGGTCCCAAAGGTGTTTTTTTTTTTTTTTTTCAGGAGGCAACTGGACTTTCTGGATTTTCTTCGAAGACGTTTTGCTTCTCATCCAAAAAGCTTTTTCAGCTCAGAAATTTCCTGATATTGAGGACAATTAACCAGTGGAACTGCTTGACTCTAGAAGTTGTGAGTTCTTCATCAATGGAGATTTTTAAGAGGAGACTGGACAACAATTTGTCTGAAATGGAGCAGGGTTTTCCTGCCTGAGCAGGTGATTGGACTAGATAGTGTGGAAAGGGAATTTCACGAAGGCAGTAGTGTCACAAAAAAACAGGAAAAGCCCAAGGGGAACATCAGGTCAGCCAGAAAACAAACTTACATAGGAAAAGGAATCATATAAAAAGTATTAAAGAATCCCTATAGACAAAAGCCTAAGTAATTAAGAAAACTAGACAAATAGGAAAAGGAAACAAAAGATAATTTAGAAAACCCTTACAAACACAGGACATACCAAATAAGCAAAACAAACAGACAAAAGACACAAAATATAAATTACAAAAGGGACAGACAGGAGATTGCCACAGAACAAATATGAAAAACTATCTTAAAGCTAAAAGAGATTACAGAAAACCAATAATACAATCTGGCCACCCCGCGGAGTTTGCCCTCCGGCAGAAATAAAGACAAACCAAACAGGATTTGAAACATTAGGCACAAATACAAACACTCACACAAAATCAACTTACAAAGGGAGAAAAGGGTATAAAAATCCTGGGACTTACCATAAGAAGCTAGCTAGCCCAGGAACGCAGATTTCTCGCTGTTCTCCACCTTCCTGTAAAATAAAAAGATCCAGCTTTCAAGCAGTTGTCTGTATCCTTGCGCCGGAGCTCTCTCGGCGGGAAAATCAAATCCACGAAAGAAAGGCATTTTGACACCTTTCAACAATAGGTCCCTCCCAATTCTGCTATTCCTCCTCCTCCTCCTCCTCCTCCTCCTCCTCCTCCTCAAGCACTGATGATGTTCCCTAGTTGGATCATGAAACATCTGCAGAAAACAAGCAAGTTCAGAGAGCACCAAGGACCTCACAGTTTTCTTCCTCCTCCTCCCAAACCTCACTCCCTTCCAGCACTGCTGATGTTCCCTGGTTGGGTAATGAAATATCTGCAAAAAAAAAAAAAAAACCAATTCCAGGGAGCCCCAAGGCCCCCCCAGTTCCCCCCCTCCTCCCCCTCCCCCTCCCCCCTCTTCCCCTCCCCACAAACCCTTCAAGCACTGGTGATATTCCCTAGTTGGGTCATGAAATGTCTACAAGAAAACAACCAAGTTCAGAGAAGACCTCAGAGTTCTACTACCCCATCACAAAGATTCTCTTTCATTGCTTCCTGGAGCATTGTGCCAATGAGCCAGCCAGTCTCTTCAGTATAATCGTTTAATCTCCTTGCCAAACATTGACAGATGGGTGATTCCTGCTTGGTCTGGAACGCCTGCCAAGGAGTTGTCTGGTTTTGTTTCATTTGTGAAAGCAGCCCAGGCGGAAGGGGATTACGTCTGGGAGGGAGCCACAGCCATGCCAAAGGTTGGGCCCTGTTTGAGGAGGGGTGTCCTACTTCCTTCCTTTCATCTCTGCAACCCTTGGCAGCTAGAACATCCCATTTCCGCTTGCTCAAGGTTGATGATCCCATCCTCATTGTGATGTCCCACTGGACCTTTGGACTTCAGAGACCTAAAATAAAAACCCTGCTGGCTTGCACAGAAACCTAGCCGTGATTTCTAAGCTCTCTGTTGCGGGGAGGGGCTTTCAAAACAGAAGTTCAAATCATGTCCGACTTCCTAAAAAGAGGCCCTATTTCTACCGATGGTGGCATTGCTCCTGCAAATATGTCGCCCGGTTACATCTGTCTTTTTGGGGAAGGAAGGACATTCCAGCAGCATGTTGAATGTAGATCAGGGTTGCATCCAGATGGATGAAGGAGTTGAGGACTGATTGAAAAACCAAGCCTTGTGGCGTGCAATGAGGCTGCCAGAGGCGTTTGACGTTCTACACAATCCAAAAGCACGGGGAAATTGTGTGAGGCAAGTGTGAGACGTACACCCCAAAAGGACAGTGCCAGAAACTTCACAGAACTAGAAACCACAGAAAACAGTGCCAAGAGACTCAAGCCAGCCCTTTCCCCTTTAAGAAAACCGAGAAGCACCAGCTGAAAGCAAAACTCAGAGCAGCCCTGCTAACCGCCTGTTACAAAAGTAACAGAAACACTTAAGCAGGGACAGTCTAACTAATCAGAAACAACAAAATCCAGTTAAGCATAAAAGGCTCAGATTCATACTCACAACCTGCTTGCAAGCCAAGAATGCTCCAGCTGTGTGATTTTCTTTGCTTCTTGCCTTCCTAGATTAGAAGAATTCCACTTTCTGGCAGCTGGCTTCTATATCTATTTAGAATAGAGTAGAGTAGAGTAGAGTAGAGTAGAGTAGAGTAGAGTAGAGTAGAATAGAATAGAATAGAATAGAATAGAATAGAATAGACAGAGCTGGAAGGGACCTTGGAGGTCTTCTAGTCCAACCCCCTGCCCAGACAGGAAACCCTACACCACTTCAGACAAATGGTTATCCAACATCTTTTTAAAAAACTTCCCGTGTTGGAGCATTTCTTCTCAGCGTCTGTGGTGTGTCCCAGATGGGAACGAACCGAGGACATTTCTTCCAACACAAGGACGCGGGGACATCCAGGAAGGAGGGAAGCCCCACAGAGAGGGTGGTTAAGGAACGGAAAGTCTGCCAGCTTCTATGGAAGAAGCGGTGGTGGCATCAAAAGGCGAAGAACATCCCTGTGGGCATGGAGGGGATTCAACTCTGAATCGGACCTGGCTGAAGCCATCTCTTGTTGCTTCACAGTGGCCACATACTATGGGGAGGGGGGAGAAGGAGGGGGAAATAGACCTCCTGGTAGACATGATTAAGAGCTCTCCCCATGGGAACTAAGGTCACCCCAACAGGTGGCAATTAGAGGAGGAATAGGAATGACCAAGGAGCCCTGTTAAGTCACCTAACAGCTATTTGGGTTGGACAATATATAAACCAGGATAAACATTTTAATACTGCCTCTTTAAGGGAATGCTAAAAGTGTAATTGGGTGTGGTTATTCAAACGGCCATAAGATGGAGCCAGAAACCTGGGTTGTTTAGTCTTAGTCTTAGTCTCAGAAGCGAGTCTCAGTCTCTGTTTCCTTCTGTTGGAGAATATTGCCGTTCCTCCATTTTTCCTAATTGACTGATATTCCTGGATTTGATGTAAGTCTGATACTGAACTGCTTTTGACACTGGACTTTGTTATTGGATTATCCCTGGATTGAAAACTGACTGATTTACCTGTGGATGACTTTGGACTGCTTGTTTTGAACTTTGCTTAAACCTTTATTGAAAGTAAAAAACCTACATTTACTGCACAGTGTATCTGTGTGCTGTGTGTGTATTATTCAAACACTCCTCTCAAATACGTCTCCCTGTATGCGCTCATACTCCTAATGGGGAGTTACCTCAACAAGCCCGCCAACTGATTTGATTGGACAATGTGACCAGTGACACCTGGGGAGGGAAACGTTTGCTCTTTTAATTATACTGTAAACGCGGGAACTTTTTAGAGTTGGTTTTCAATAGCTGTGCTGATACGATCATGTATCCAATAAGCATGTTCTCTGAGGCGGTTTCCTGCTTTTCTGATTTCTTTGGATGCATTACTCGGAATACTGACAGTCTGCCACTGGGGGGGAGGGAGAGCAGAAGGAGGGAAGGAGAGATGGGAGGGAAGGAGAGAGGAAGGGAGGGAGGGAGGAAGGAAGGAAGGAAGGAAGGTGAGAGGAAAGGAAGGAAGGAAGAAGGCAAGAGAATTAGAATCCGAATTCTTTTATTGGTCATGTGTGATTGGACACACAAGGAATTTGTCTTGGTGCAAAGAGGAAGGGAAGGAGGGAGGGAGGGAGGAAGGAGGAAGGGGGAAAGGAAGGGGAGGGAGGGAGGAAGGAAGGAGGGTGAGAGGAAGGGAAGAAGGACGGGAAGGAGGGAGGGAGAAGGGGGAAAGGAAGAGGAGGGATGAAGGAAAGAAGGAAGGTGAGAGGGAAGGGAAGAAGGACGGGAAGGAGGGAGGGGGGCAAGAGGAAGGGAAGAAGGAAGGAGGGAGGAAGAAGGGAGAAAGGAGGGATGGAAGGAGGTGAGAGGAAGGGAAGGAGGGGAGATGGAAGGGAGATAGCAAGGGAGGGACGTAGGGAGGGAGGGAGGAGAGTAGAAGGAAAAAAGGAAGGGAAGGAGAGAGGGAGGAGAGATGGCAGGCAGGCAGGAAAAGTTATCCATCCCCAGCCGGCCATTTCAACGTCAAAATTTGAGCTTGCTTCACCCTTATTTTGCTCTCGAACAAGCACCATGTTTTCCCACGGGCCGTTGCTGTGTCCAGATGACTGAGGACGGATCCATAATTCAGATCCCTTGATGTCCTTACCGCTTGGTTTTGTAGGGATGGGAAAAAAAGCCCAGAGCTGAAAGGCCAGGCCAGGGGGCTCCATCCCACCTTAATGGGCTCCCGACACAAAAAGGATCCCAAAGTTGAACATGACAAATCGATCGAGCGGCTTCTCTCCTCTCGCTCCTCACCCGTCTCCCAGTCCCGTCCGTGATAAAACCATATAAAAATAAGTCAGGAAGCTTCTCTGGGGCATAGTTAATCTGCTTTTGGACTCAACAATAAATAACCAGCCTAGGTTTTGGCCTTTTAATGGTCTGCAGGAAAGTAATGGATGGTTTGTTTATGGCCGGAGGGAGAATGCTCTCAGCCAGTCCATTATTAATGGCCAAAGTTTGTGAGACCAAAACATTGGGGGAGGGGAGGAGGCTTCCATTTTGGAAGAAGTCTGAAACATTCTGGAGGAACAAATTGAATACTATATACAATATGGGAACTGTTTTATCAATGGCTGGAGAATAAAAATGGAAATTAGAAATGAAAGAAGACTGGTGAAAAATAGCAAACACGTGAATAAAAATTAAATATGCTAAAAGGGGGATTGTTACAATAATTAGATATATTATGCATATAATACACGTTGCTACAACTTTCAAAGCACAACTACAATGACGTGGGAAAATACCCGAACAAAGCTGAATGCCATACATGTAAGTACCC
>NW_020770036.1:0-33379 GCF_900518735.1 Pseudonaja textilis
CTAACATGTTTTATTCCAGCCTCTCCTCTGCAGATGGAGCCCAGAAAAAGTTGGATCCCAAGAGGAGAAGTTGCTTCTTGCTGTAATTATGACCATCTGGGCCTTTGAGACCTGTGATGCTATATCTCCAGTTTTTGACTTGGATGCAGGCATTAGACTGAAGCCACATGCAAAGGATCTTGTATCAGAAAAGGATAAATTCCTTGGGTGAAGCTCTCTGGGACTAAGTTTTGGGACAGGTACAGGCTCTGCTCTTGATTGCACCTTTCTCTCCTTTGCAGATGAAACTGAGTGATTCTCTGCTTAGATCAGGAAAGCCACTGGCACTTCTCAGAGTCTTTGCATTTCTCCAACTGTTCCTGTTGTTTGTGTTAGAAACACGAAGTGGATTGATTAATGCCACGAATGATGGACCTCCTGCTTCTGCTGCTGCTGGTGTCCCCATCAGTCTGTGGGAAGCTGAGAAGGAAATGCCCATTGAGTTTGGAGCACCAGGATGGGAACAATCCATGGAGCTATTACAGGCCTGGAGACCATCTCATTGATGTGGTCACAACTGCAGCACTGGTGTCGCCTATAATGTGGTCTTTCAACAACCCTCCTTCTACACCTCCTCCTTGGTAAGTCATGCAGGGTGATGGAGTTGCACTCCCTCCATGTGCAATTCTCACACTCTCCTTTTCTTCATATTTCACTTATTTTTGTACCTCACGACCTGTCTAATTTCCTAAATGATTTTGATTTCCATGGCTTCCCTGTTTTAGCTTCTTTTGTGGAAGAGAGTAAAATCCAAAGATGGAGTTTTAAAAGGACCTGAATGAAATCCAGATGATTTTCCTTTTCGTTTCATTCCTGAGTTCATCACTTGAATAATGACCTTTGTTTAAGTAGTGACTGAAACAATTGTAGTTGCTGTTATGTCTGTGGAACTGGTTGGAGTTCCCAACCAGGTCCGCTGTTTCAGCGGGAGCACCAGCAGCTCCCATTGGTTGGCTCCATTTGACAGCTGGCTATATAAGCCGGCTGTCGAGCAGAGCCAGCCTGTTGTCGCCCGCTGGTCTGCAAGTTAGCTAGCAGACGCGACAACCCTTTATTCATTGCAATAAAGCCTGTTAGTTGTACGCTCTGGTCTCATGCCTCTTCCTTACCATCGCTCCACAACACTGGCGACGAGGGTGGGATTGGTCGAAGGCTAACCAGACGCGTTATTTCAAAGAGTTGTAGTCACAGAGAGAGAAACCAAGGGCGCTGTAGCCGCAGCCGCCCCACGCTCGCAAAGAGCGCGTAATTCAAACTGATACTGTTTGAGCTGATTCGCTGAAACGAGCCACAGGCACAGCAGCCGAGCCCTACCACGCTCACCAAGAGCGCGATTTTCAAAAAGAGCTAAGCAGCCCAGAGAGACAACCGAAGCCGCGTTCTTTTAAGAGCGCAAATTCAAATAATGATTTGAAGCAGACGAACCTGTTTCCTTCTCCACGATGAGCGCGAATCCAGCATTCCCTCCATTCAAACCAAACGAGGAAACCTGGGACTCCTACAAAAATCGATTCAGCCATTTTCTCGACGCCATCGGTCTAGCCGACGCCACGGAGCATAGGAAGAAGTCCTATTTTCTGAGTTACTGTGGAGCCACCGTCTTCGACACGGCCACAGCATTAGTCGCGCCCAGCGCCATCAGAAGCATCCCATGGGACGAGCTACAGGAAATACTTTCAAATCACTACTCGCCCAAACCGTCCCAAATAGCCAGGAGGTATGCCTTCAGAGTCAGAAAGCAAACAGAGGGGGAATCGATCAACGAATACATGGCCGCCTTGAGAACAGCCGCTTTGCAATGCGGATTCAAAGAATATTTGGAAGACATGCTGCTGGATCAGATCGTCTGTGGGGTAAGAGATCTAAGACTCCAAAGGCGTTTGCTGGCGAAAAAAGACTTGACTCTAGCCTTAGCCATGGAGGAAGCCCTGGCTGCTGAGCTCTCGGCCCAGTCAGCAGCTGAAATTCAGGGAAATCAATCTAAACCCAGCACACAAACTGTCCATTCCGAAGAGGTAATCAGCGAAGATGACCCCACAGACACGTCTGACATTAACCGCCTAATTCATCAGAAGCCTTCACAGGTAGGAGCGGGGCTGAGAAACAACTTCACCCCCAAGCAACCTCCCATGTGCCTAACCTGTGGAGGCTCCCACCCTAGGGCATCCTGCAGGTTCAGAAACGCCATCTGCCTGAACTGCCAAAAGAAGGGTCACATCGCCAGAGTCTGCCAAGCAGGGCGATCCTTACCTCAAAGACCTCCACCACCTTCTAACTCCCTAAGGCAAGTGGTGGACTGCTATATCTGCTACCACGCTAACCATACTTCCCTAACCCCTGATAAAATTAAAATTTCTGTTTTCCTAGAAGGTAAACCCTGCAGGATGGAGGTGGACACAGGATCCATGCTCTCAATCATCTCCTGGGATACCCTGAAAAGGATCCAGCCCAGGCTGTCAAGGAAACAGCTACAAAGATGCCACCTGACGCTACGAGACTACCAGGGCAAGAACATTCCTGTCCTCGGGAAAGGCAAGTTCCTTGTTCAATTCCAAACCTTTAAAGGCCATCTGCCCCTAGTGGTGGTTAACGGTACCCTCCCTAGTCTATTGGGACTTGATTGGTTTCCTTCTCTCGGCCTTAGTGTAACCGGGATCCATGCTGTCTCAACTTCTGATGTAGATACACTATTTTCAGATTTTTCCGACGTATTTAGCAATGAGCTGGGTTGCTATTCGGGCATCCCCATATCATTTTCAGTAGACCCCCAGGCAATCCCTCTTCGTTTAAAACCACGTAGGGTGCCTTTTGCCATCCGTCCAAAATTCGACGCAGAACTAGACAAACTACTCAAGCAAGGGGTGCTAGAACCCACTGATTTCGCTATATGGGAGACCCCCATAGTCACCCCACTCAAGAAAGATGGCAGTTTGAGAATCTGCGCGGATTACAAAACCACGCTCAACCTCTATCTGCAGGTCAGCGCTTACCCTGTGCCCGTTATTCAGCATCTGTTACACACTTTCGAACCCGGCACCATTTTCGCCAAGTTAGATATGTCCCAGGCATACCAACAGTTCCCTGTCGATCAGCAGACAGCGGAGTTACAGACAATAGTCACGCACAGGGGAGCATTCAAATGTAAGCGCCTCCAATTCGGGGTCAGCGTAGCCCCAAGCATTTTCCAGTCACTCATGGAGAGGATTCTTCAGGGTCTCCCAGGAGTGGTCCCCTACTTTGATGACATTTTAGTCTCAGCCACGAACCGGCCCCAGCTCATTCAGAGAGTCAGGACAGTTCTAGAGAGGTTCAGGCAGCATGGCCTCAAACTTAAGAGGGAGAAGTGTGCCATCGCCACTAGGCAGGTGGACTTTCTGGCTTATAGAATAGACGCCTCGGGCATCCATCCCATTGAATCCAAGGTAAAGGCCATCCATGAGGCTCCCACACCTACCAACAAGACTGAACTACAAGCCTTCCTGGGACTTTTGAATTTCTACGCCTCATTCCTCCCACACAAGGCATCTGTCGCTGAACCATTGCATAGGCTACTAGATAAAGACTCACCCTGGCACTGGGGACCCAAGGAAGCCCATGCATTCAAATCAGTCAAATCCTTACTCACTTCAGAAGCGGTCCTAGTTCAATTCGATCAACGTCTCCCCCTAGTCCTGGCCGCTGACGCATCCCCTTTTGGCATTGGGGCGGTCCTAAGCCACAAACTCCCCAATGGTTCCGAGGTGCCAATTGCTTTCTTTTCCAGGACTCTTTCTCCTACCGAGAGGAACTATAGCCAGATCGATAAAGAGGCCCTGGCTGCAGTGGCTGCAGTTAAAAAGTTCCACGAGTTCGTGTTTGGCCACCACTTTGAGTTAGTGACTGACCACAAACCTCTTTTAGGACTTCTGTCTGGAGATAAGCAAACTCCGCAGGTACTTTCATCCAGAATGACCAGATGGACTTTGTTTCTGGCCGTGTACTCACTCAAGTTAGTGCACCGTCCTGGCAAGACCCTGAGCCACGCCGATGCCCTTAGTCGCTGCCCCCTACCAGTCCCAGTCGAAGACCCAGCGCCTATCCATGCCATTTTCGAGGTCAACGAGCTCAAACTTCCAGTGACAGCTGAGGACATCGCGGCGCACTCGAAAAAGGACAAAATCGTCGCCCAGGTTCTGGACTGGGTGGGAAGGGGGTGGCCGGAAACTCAATGTACAACTGATTTTGTCCCCTTTAAAACCCGCCAGCAGGAGCTGTCAAAATTACAAGGTTGTCTACTGTGGGGAACAAGAGTGGTCATCCCTGCATCCCTGCGAGTACCCATCCTGAAGGTGCTTCACGAGGGACATCCGGGCATTGTAAGAATGAAGGCCCTGGCCCGCAGCTACGTCTGGTGGCCCGGTATGGACGCTCAAATCGCCAACTGGGTAAGCTCTTGCCAACCTTGCCAACAAACCAGGGCCGCCACACCAGCTGCCACGCCCACCAGATGGGAGAGCGCAAACGCCCCCTGGTCCTGCCTGCACGTCGACCTGGCTGGGCCTGTGCATGGCAGGACGTTCTTGGTGGTTGTGGATTCATACTCCAAGTGGATTGATGTAGCCTTACTTCCCACAACCACCACCCAGGTGATAGTGAAAGCCCTAACCCGTTTATTTGTCACCCACGGGCTTCCAGACACCCTGGTTTCAGACAATGGCCTGCAGTTCACATCATGTGAATTCAGCATGTATACTGCCAACTTGGGCATCAGGCACGTCCTCACAGCACCATTCCATCCCGCTAGCAACGGGATGGCAGAGAGAGCAGTTAGGTCAGCCAAGGAGGCACTCACCAGATTTGGCCAGGAGGATTGGCACTCTAAACTGTCTCGTTTCCTACTCAGCCAGCACACAACACCCTGCACTACCACCAACAAGTCTCCTGCCGAACTTTTAATGGGGAGATGCCTTAGAACCACCCTAGACAGGCTACACCCCCACTATTGCCCAGACACCCCTTTAGGGTCTGATAGTCTGGTCAGAGACTTCGCCCCACAAGACCTGGTATACTCCAGGAACTACGCAGGGGAGCCATTGTGGGTACCAGGACAAATCGTATCGGTCACTGGCCCCAGATCCTACCGGGTCCTCTTTGAGGATGGACGTTTGTGGCAGAGACACGTGGATCAACTCAGAAGGCGACGGACGGGCGTGACAGATACCAACCCATGCCAACCTGCCAGCACCAGCAACGCCTCACCTCCGCCTGATGCAGATCCCCTGAGAACCTGGTTTTCCCTGACGAGCGAGAGGGCTGGATGGAGAACCCGAGTCTCCAACCAGAGTCACCGATCCAGCCACCGAGCGACCCAACTGATCAGCCGGACCTCGAGACTCGATCGGGCCAACCTGAGCAGGGGGTTTCACCAGCACCGCCGGATACCACACCAAGGCAAGCCCACGCACCGACAACCGCTGAGGCACATCCCGAGAGCCAGGACTTGACACAGGCCGGCAGTTCACCCGAACTGCGACGCTCTGGGTGCCAGCGAAGACAACCCACGTATCTACAAGACTATGCATGTTCCCAGCTGGGGGAAAGGAGTGTTATGTCTGTGGAACTGGTTGGAGTTCCCAACCAGGTCCGCTGTTTGAGCGGGAGCACCAGCAGCTCCCATTGGTTGGCTCCGTTTGACAGCCGGCTATATAAGCCGGCTGTCGAGCAGAGCCAGCCTGTTGTCACCCGCTGGTCTGCAAGTTAGCTAGCAGACGCGACAACCCTTTATTCATTGCAATAAAGTCTGTTAGTTGTACGCTCTGGTCTCATGCCTCTTCCTTACCATCGCTCCACAACAGTTGCCTCTCTCATTTGCATAATTGATCATTCGATTTGGATCAATCTTGGCCTAAGGCTTAGTAGGTTTGTGAAGGATTGTATATTTTAAAAATATTTGTTGTTGCTATTGAATATAATAACATGAATATTGTTTTTACAAAAGGAGGAATTCTACTCTAGCACATACCCTAATATCAATTTTTGCTATTCAAACGGTCCACAAGAATTCCCAGCTCCTGCACAATCTCAGCCTGGGCTACACCATCCATGAAAACCATTTGAGCACCTTCCGCACTTCAGATGCCTTGCTGGACATGCTTTCCACTGGAGAAGCCAATGTCCCCAACTACGGCTGTGGGAGGAAGGAGAACCTCCTGGCTCTGATTGATGAAGTTCTCAGGGACATCTCCATCCAGATGTCAACATTAGAAGGCACCTACAAAGTCCCACAGGTTTGTGTGTGTTTTTCTCTATCTAGGGTGAGTGGGGTGGTGGGGATGAACAACAGATCCAATATCTTCATATAATTCAAGAGCAGCTTTTCAGAATATTAGGGGACATATAAACTATATCTTAGCCTATTATGTTCATCTCCAAGTTCACCATTAAAGAACTGAAGAACCATAAGGTCCCTAGAGGATATTATACTGAATTTTCTACTGTTGAAAAACTATCCAGGTTTTGAGGTCCTCCATTAGCATGTTCATTTTCACATATCAATAATATCTGCCTTATCCAATTGGAATCAAGTTGGCAAGAGTCCTGTCTATGTATAAAAACTTATTGAGATCACAGGATCTGAAGAGGATCTTTGGGGTGGATAAAAGGAATTCAGCTCCTGCCCTCAGAGATACAGTAAGTTATGAATTTATAACATTTCTACTTTGTATAAATTCAGGGTATATAATTATTGGTTTAAAATTAAAGCGAGTCCCAAAACAGGAAAAATTTCAATTAAAGACTTATTGGATTGTACAACTGACAATTTGTGTTAGGAGTTATGGTCTCTTAGTCATCTGGAGAAGAAGCTGAAAAATTGTTCCACAAAGAATTTCGGATATAGAAGCTGAGAAAGAGGTTTCAGTACTCAGAAATAGCATATAAAACTGCCCTATATCTTAGATCCAAACATTGTATTTGACATCTGCTCATTTGAATCTAATAGTTGGAATTGTGGGGGTGACACAGAAATTCACCTTGCATTTTTAATTGTTTTTTATTTAATATGATTTTGCGTTCCATTTTTATATATAATCTTGTTAAATATTTAACTGTCTAAAATATTTAAACTGTGACTAAGGAACAAATTATTCTGATATGTTCATCAGAACAAAATTGGGTTTGTGAATAACTAATACTTTGGAGTTGATCTGGACCACATTATAACATATTATTTGTTCTGTCGCCAGAACAAAGTAGACCGGAGTTGAGTTCAGCTCTTTATTAACTGCCAGTAACTTCAACTAAACTTGAGCCGCAGCAGCCTCTTTTATAGTGGATGCTCGCGGCTCACAACCAATGGTATCATTTTAAACCTCCTGCCATTTAGATGGCCAATCAATATGCATTGTTAACCACCAATCGCTAAGTGGTAGTGGTTGTCCAATTGGAACGTAGTATTACGAGTATGTAAATGTCTATATTCAACATTATTCTTCATTACTTTTTCAGATCTCTGATAGATTTCCTTCAGAGGCTCTGAGTGATAAAAGGAGATTCCCCTTTTTCCACCAGATGCTCCCCAAAGAAGGATTCCACTACCCAGCAATTGTCTAGCTGCTCCTCCATTTCAGATGGACCCTGATTGGTTTCTTTGCTTCAGACACAGAAAATGGAGATAATTTCATGAGGACTTTCCCTCCGATGCTTGTCAGGAATGGAATTTGTGTGGTTATATCACAACAATTTTCAGCAACTGAAGAAACAGCACCCCTCAGGGAGGCCCTCTCTAAGTGGAGACAAGTCAATGTCTTTGTCCACTTCATAGAATATATTTCCATCTGGAAGAGAATTTCTCCTTTCCATGAAGCACTTATGCATTTGCCAGGATCCATTGAAGGTAAAGTCTGGATCCTCACAAGTTTTGCAACATATCCAATAGAGAAGCACATACCTCTCAAATACATCCATAGTATTTCGAGTTTTGGTTATCTGAGAAAAAAAAGGCCAAGAGATGCTGCCTATGAACCTTATTTCTTTGTGGAAGATCAGTTTCAAGATCATTATTTCCACTGTTCCTTTTCCAAGCACGTCTTTTCTGTCAAGGGCCGCAGAAGATGCACCCAGAAAGCTCCACTGGAGACCCAGGAGAAAAGGAACAGGAAACGTATCATAAGTGACCGTTTTCACTACAGCTTCATTCAGACTTTGGCCCATGCCATGAATGCCGCTTATTCCTCCAGATCGAGGAGGGGGAGGAAGGAGGGAGAAAAGAGGTTGGGGACTCTGAGGCTGCAGCCGTGGCAGGTATGGGGGGTCCTGATAGGGATCCATTCATCTGAGATCCTTTGGAGAAGGAACCCAAAGGAGAAGGAGGGGAACATCTCAACCTTCTTATGCTGCAAAAGGTTAAGAGATTTGCACCATCTTATTGCTCCTGTCTGACGCTCCGGAATAACAGGGAGCAGATCTGAAGTTTCTGTCTAGCCTCTGTTGGAAGAAATCTCCTTCTTGGTTCAGTTCCAAGCGGGGAAGAAAGAAGCTGGATACATGGTGACTGCTTGGAAGATGGTTTAATAGTGGAAAGGAGCACATGCCTTGGTTGAGGAAAGAAGGGCTGAGATGCTGGGAGTGCAATTGTTTTATGCCCTCTGTTGGGATTTGAATTTGAGCTTGTATTCTGATCGGTTGTCAGGCTCCTATGGGGCCATGCAGGGCCAACTCTGTAGGCTGTCCTGAGTCCCAGGCTTGTTTGAACCTGGCTGGATCGTGATCTAATGAAAGGGCTTTGGGCAATTCCTATATAGCTTTACCTGGGGTAGATCTTTGTTATGTAAAATAGAATAGCCTAGCCAGAGTAATGGTCCATTAGCAAAGGTAGGAGGGAGCTGAGTTTCAGCCTCTCTGAGTTTCTACTTTTCTTTTTAGGGGAAATATATTCTCCCTTTTTAGTATATCCTGAACTATTTCATTTTCCTAGAAGAGGGGAGGGTTTTAACTCCCAACACCTCTTTCAGTTATTGGAAGAGTCTTGAATCCTCCCTTGTCCAACTGAGAGATTTTGTAAGTTGGAGAAGCTGCTCTCATAATCTCCTCCTCGTCTTCTCTCAAGACTGAGTTTCAGGTTGCAGTCAAGTACGATTTTGAGATTGTTTTCATAAACATGTATTTATTTACAAAAAACTCAAGATGGCAAATGTCTCCAACACAGCTTCCTCCTTCAACCTATCCATTTTACATCAGAACAGAATTTGGCCCCATTCAGAGAAACTCTTTCCTACTGATTTGATAACTGCAGTTGCACATAAAAGAGTTCCGAATATCCCGGATATTTTATTAGGAGAGGCGTCACAAAGTGAATCCCTGAGTCCTGATAGGAGATGTAGCATAGCAGGCCGTGAGCTGCAGTTTGAGTGGCCCCTTGTCCACAGGGGCCCAGTCTCAGCTCAGGCGCTCTTTCTTTGTATCGGCCCGCTGAAACGGCTCTGGGAACTCAGTTGCAGCTCTTGGAGGTTAATTCCCTTTGGACTTTTGGCAGGTTTATTCGATATAAATATCTTGTTGCTCTAAAGGCTGCTCAAATAAACATTCTTGGGAAGAGCAGCCCCATCTTGTTCCAGATCTTCGAGGCCTTGTTTGAGTTCACTAAGTGCACTAACTCATCTCCCATCCTTAAAAGCCCTTCCCTGCAGAAGCTACGGGGGCTGAGTACCAATGAGTAGTTGTGTGTTCATTTTCCCCAAAACAACAACCCTGTGAGTTGAGTTGGGCTGAGAGACTGGCCCCAAATCCCCCAGCCTGCTTCATGACCAAGGCGGGTCTTGAACTCACAGCCTCTTGCTTTCTACTTTGGGGGCTTCACCAGAAGACAAAACTGGCTCCCTTATATACTTATCAAGCTTGGCACAATCCTTCATCCAGTGCATCATTAATGTTCTTATATGAGATACTATAATTTATCAAATCCTAACATCCAGATAGTTTTCTACTGCTTTTCAGTCATACATTTGTTTCTAGGAGAAATCAGAAATATTTTTCTGGAAAGTTGGTAATGTTTAAATAACATAAAAGTATATTTGCCTGAGAATTGTTATAAATCTTGTATAATAGCGATTTATCAACACTATTATATTAATCACAACATAGAAAAATTGATGACATAACGACAAATTGTTCCATCTTCCCACTTTCATCACAAAATTAAAAAAAAACTAAAGATTATTTGAGTACCATTTTAAAATCCATTTTTATCCACTTAATTATCATACCATCCACCCCTCACTTAACTGGGTTTCTGATCACATCACAAAATTGTTTGTTACTCTTTCCTGAGATCGAGTTATATCAGCAGTATTTCCATAATGTATTTAGGAAATGAAATAATATGTGAGGATGACTTGTACAGAGCACATAAATTATATGCCCCCCTTTCCCAGAACCAATTTAGAAAGGGCCTTGATAGGAGGGAATGACTTTTGGGGGGTGGAGGAGAGATTCTGCCTGGGGAAGAACCAGAGAAGAGGAGGACACCTACAGCTGCATTAAAAAAAAGGGTCAGTGAGGAGAAGGGAGGAGCCTGCGCCGTGACGATACGGTCTGCAATCGAGCTCCTCGATTGCAGCCGATATCTCCGTTACCGGTCGGTCCAACGGACCTATGCTGTCCCGTAGGGGCAGCCATCGTGAAGAGCGTACCCTGAGGACTCCGGGGATATCGCAAAATCCCTGGAGAGCCCGGGTGAAGCTCTTTTTGCCAGTGGCGGAGAGGCAACCCCCATGCTGCTGAAGTCGGGGCGGCTCCAGAAAGAATGAGTTTGAGAAAGAGTTTGTCGGTTGGGTGAGAACCTTTTTTTCTTTATTTAATTTTTTGAGCCTTGAAAGTCCACTCTGACTATTTGAAGAAACCTGTGTGATTTTTTTTTCTTTTGACAAAACTGACTAAGCGGCGTTTTTTTAAGGGAAACGTCAAAGAGAGAATTCATTTACTTTTTTTTTTTTCTTTGCTTCCGGACTTTATTGTTATTTACTGGATAACTGGACTGTTCCTTTTTATATTTATATGTTTTACTCTTCTTTTGGATTTTTTATTTTTAGGCTAGAGGCTCCCTTTGATTTTTTTTTTTTTGCTTTTATATGTTTGTGTATTCCATGTCGGCTTTTCCCTTTTCCCTTTTTTTTTTATGCTCTTCAGAGAGGAGGGGGGAAAGTGAGAACTAAGAAACTTTGTAACACTGCCAACTAGAGGCTTGGAAACATTTTACTTGAACTGGAAAAGACAAACTCTTCTTCTCAAGGACATCCTCTGATAAGATAGAGGAAAGCACTTTGTTGAATATTATTACAGGTGTCTTTCTGGATATTTGTGGCTTAGCTTTGAAGCTTGTGGGAAAGAGAAGGGAGTTATAATTAGAGCTTTGGACAATTAAATAGAGTGCAGTGTATTGTTGCTTATTTCCTTTTTCTAATTCTTTCTTTTTAATTCCGCCCCCCCCCTCCACTAGCATCAAGGTCTTTATTTTTAAGTTTGATTTATTTGCAAAGGGAAGCCTCTGAATTTTTCTTTTATTTTTCTTTTATTTTGATTTATTTTGCTTTATTTTTTCTCCTTTCTATTTGGATCCTGCTTTTCTTTTTAATGTACATTAGTGGACTATTTCTTTTTCCTTTTTTCAATTGAGGTTTTTTTTTGGCTGGACTAAGGTGTGGAATTTGAAGAAATTTATTTTTCTTGGTTTTTGTTTTGTTTTTTCTCTCTTTTTCTCTTTTCCTTTTTCTTTTCTGGCTTTGGTTTTGTTCATTATTATTATTACTGGGTTTTTATTCTTATTTTTACTCTCTTTTATGGATTATTTTTTTTAATTGGATTAAGGTCAGGAAGAATTTGAAGAATTTTTTTTTCTTCTTTCCCCCCCCCTTTTTTTTTTGCTCTTTTCCTTTTTCTTTTTTATGTTTTTCTTCTTTTTCTCTCATTATTGGCTTTTTTATTGTTGGCCTTTTTATCTTGGATTACAACTTCATACTCTTTTTGGATTAAAATTTGAAAGAACTTGAAGAGTTGGAACCATCTAAAATGAGTAAGAAACTTATATCTTCGGGTGCCTCTATGTCTGCTTCTGCCTCCCCACCATCTGGACAGCGCTCAATTCAGACATTGTTAAAGCAAGATAAAGAAAAAGAACAAGAAAGAGTATCCTTTCAGATGATTATGCAAGGAATTCAAGATCTTAAGGTAAAAATAGATACCACCGAACAAAGAACAGGTAGGACGGAGGAAAAAGTGGAAAGTATCCAACAGATGATGGTAAAATATGAGGAGAGACTTCAAAAAGTTGAAGAGGGGGGCAAACGAAGAGAGGAGAAGATTGGAAATATTGATAATAGATTAACAGTGATTGAACAAGAAAAAAGTGAGATGTTGAAGTGGGAGTTGGATAGATCAGAATTTTATCTCAGATTTCAAAATATAGAAGAAGAAAAAGGACAAGATTTGGCTGCGATAATGGTAGGAATCTTGGCGGATGCGCTGGAAATAACAGAAGAGAAGATGATGGATGGAATAGATGAGATATATCGAGTTTTTACAAGATATGCGATGAGAAATAACCTACCCAGAGAAGTTCATATTAGATTTATTAAAAAATCTATGAAGACACAAGTATTACAAGTGGCAAGAGAGAAGACATTGAAATACAAAGGTAAAGAAATTTTGGTTTTAAAACAAATACCTAGAAGAGTGAGAGAGATGAGAAGAGAATATCGATTCCTGACCAAAAGGTTATTGGAAAAAGAGGTGACTTACAGATGGTTGATCCCAGAAGGATTGATGTTTACGTGGCAGGAACAGAGACATAGAATTGATTCAATTGAGAAAGCAGAACTGTTTTATGCAGAAGTTTTTGGAGGGAGAGAAGGAGGGGCAGGAAAGGAGGTTCCACCAATTGAATCCCAAGAGGAACAAATGGAGATTGGAAAAGAAGAAGGTGCAGTAGGTGGACAAGTGGATATTAAAGATCAACGTGAAGCAAGACCCACGAGAGTGGTTAAATCTAAATATAAAACACAATCATGGAAGAGAAAAAACTGATTACAATGAATATAAATGGACTGAATTCAGCCGCTAAGAGAAGGAAGGTTTTCCATAAATTAAGGAAACTAAAGTTTGACATAATTTGCTTACAAGAAGTTCATATTAAAAAGCAACATGAACAATTGTTATTACAACCAAAATTAGGGAAATTGTTTACCTCTTTGACTCAATGCAAGAAAAGAGGGGTGGTCTTATATATTAAAGAGGCCATCCCAGCAAAAATGATTTATACAGATGACGATGGGAGAATATTAATGGTAGAAATAATGGACAATAATAGAAAGATACTTTTGACTGCAATTTATGCCCCGAATGATAAACAGGAAGAATTCTATAAAAAACTACATACTAAGATGGCTGAACTAGATTATGTTAATACAATTATGATGGGAGACTTTAATGGAATTGTGGATAATAAACTTGATTATATTGCAACAGCAGTAAAGCATAATAGAAAAACTCTTCCTAAATCCTTTTTTAAAATGATAGATGAATTAACTTTAAAAGACATATGGAGAGAAAGAAATAATAAACTTAAGCAATTTACGTTTTATTCAAATAGGCATCTATCATGGTCCAGACTGGATATGATTTGGATCTCAACAGATTTAATATCTAGTATTCAAGAAGTAAATATTGAAACAAGTACTTGGGCTGACCACAACCCATTGACAATTAAATGGAAGGGACAAAGGAAAAGATCGAGATGGACATTAAATAATACTATTTTAAAGGATAAGGAATTTATACAATGGATGGAGAAAGAATTGGCCTTTTTCTTTAAAGAGAATAGAAAAGAAGACACTTCAATACAGAATGTTTGGGACACAATGAAGGCTTATGTTAGAGGCTTGATAATAGACTATAAAAGAAAAAAGAATATTAGGAAAAGGCAAACTCTTAAAGCCTTGGATGATGAATATAAAAGACTTGAAAAAGAATTGCAGAAAATACCACACAGAAAAGATGTCAAACTGAAACTGGATATAACTAAACATAAAATGGATTTAATAGAGAAAGAAGAACTGGCACAGAAAATTAGGAATGCTAAACAGAATTATTTTGAGGATGCAAATAAGCCAGGTAGATGGCTAGCATATAAACTGAGAAAGGAGAAAGAGTCGAGGAAAATATTGCAGTTAATAGATGACCAAGGTAAAACTTGTCATGGCAGCAAAGAGAAAAAAGAAATTATTTATGATTTTTACAAACATTTGTATAAGAAAGAAGATATTGATGAGGAGAAAGTTAAACAATACCTGCAGAATGCAAATCTACCTAAGATACCTAAAGAGATTGAAGAAATGCTAGAAAGCAATATAACAATGATGGAGTTAAGCCAAGCACTTAAGAAACAAAATAATGGAAAGGCACCAGGTCCAGATGGATTTCCTGTAGAATTTTATAAAACCTTTCAAGAATCATTGTGTATTCCACTGTTAGAAGTTATGAATGAAGTTATGGTAAAAAAGATAATTCCTAAAACATGGTCAGAGGCTTATATTACACTTATTCCAAAAGAGGAGGCGGACCTACTTCAAATTAAGAATTATAGACCGATTTCCTTATTAAATGCAGATTATAAAATTTTTGCTTCAATATTAGCAGAAAGACTTAAAAAGTATTTGAATAACTTTATTCACCCAGATCAAAATGGGTTCCTGCCAAAGCGACAAATTAGAGATAATATGAGAGTAATTTTGGACACCTTGGAATATTATGAGGCGCACCCTGAAAAGCAAATGGCTTTGATATTTTTAGATGCTCAAAAGGCATTTGATAATGTAAACTGGAGGTTTATGGTACTTTTAATGGAACAGATGGGCTTTGCTAGAAGATTTATTCAAGCAATAGAAGCAATTTATAATGAACAAACAGCTAAGGTAATGATGGAGGGAAAATTTACAGATTCTATTAATATAAGAAAAGGCACAAGACAAGGCTGTCCCCTTTCTCCCTTGCTATTTGTATTGACTTTGGAAGTGTTGAACAGAAATATTAGAGAAGATAAAACTATAAAAGGAATGAAAATTAAAAAGGAAGAATTTAAACTACAAGCTTTTGCAGATGACCTAGTCTTCATCTTGGAAGATCCTATAGAAACAGCCTCGAAGCTGTTGGAAAAGATAGAGGCCTATGGGGAGGTGGCTGGTCTGAAAATAAATAAAGATAAAACAAAGATTTTGTCAAAGAATATGTTGCTGAAACAAAGAGAAGAGCTGGCAGAACTGTTAAAAATTCAAGTTACAAATAAGGTTAAGTACTTGGGGATATACTTGACGTCAAGATGTAGTACATTGAAGGAGAACAATTATATTAAACTTAAACAACAGATAGCCCAAGATTTGAAAAAATGGGAAAACTTACAATTGTCATTAATAGGAAGGATTTCAACAATTAAGATGAACATTTTACCCAGAATTTTATTTTTGTTTCAAACAATACCAATTAGGCTTGGAAAAGAATACTTTGAGGATTTAAATAAAATTGTTTTGAAGTATATATGGCAAGGCAAGAAAGCAAGAATAAAGTTAAAGCTTTTACAGGATGCTAGATTTAGAGGAGGGTTTGGTCTGCCTAATTGGGAGTTGTACTACCAAGCTGCAAATTTGATGTGGGTTAAAGAATGGATAACATTAAGGAAAACCAGATTGTTGACATTAGAAGGTCATGATTTGCTGTTGGGCTGGCATGCTTTTTTATGGTACAAGGGAACCAAAACACAGGGGTATTTTAG
Organism: Pseudonaja textilis; assembly: GCF_900518735.1. Next base: position 15,836 of record NW_020770036.1, read on the forward strand.
AAGACATTATATATGGGAGTCTCTGTGGTTAAATTGGGAGAAGACAAAAAAACAATGTTATTTGAAAATTCCAGTTTGGTTATCGACGATAGAAGCGTTCTCTTACCCTATAATCTATAAAAAGGAACAAACAGTTAGCTATGGGGAATTATTAGATGAAAAGGGTGAACTTAAATCGATGCAAAAACTAGAGGAACAAGGTATACAGATGAATTGGTTTTCATATCTGCAAATACATTCAAAGTACTATGAGGATTCCAAAGCAGAGGGATTTTATGATAAGCAAACTGATCTAGATAAGATTTTGATGGGTACTGATGAAAAGGTGATTAAAAAGTTGTATGGTTATTTATTGGAAATTAAGCTGGAGGAAGAACAAGTTAAAGAAACTATGATTGCTTGGGGGAGGAATTTTGGATATGAGATTGACTTAGAGAAATGGCAGAAATTATGGTTGCAAAATTATAAAATGACAATGTCTACAGCCTATAAAGAAAACTTGTATAAGATGTTTTACAGGTGGCATTTCCCCCCGACAAGGATAGCAAGAATGTTCAAGAACAAATCCGAAAAATGCTGGAAGTGTCATCAGAAACCTGGTTCATACTACCATATGTGGTGGACTTGTGAGGATGCTAGAAAATATTGGACTAAAATCCACATGTGGTTGGAAAAAATGACAAAGAAGCATATAGACTTGAAACCGGAGTTTTTTTTATTGGGAATCCTACCAGATACTTATAGTAAAGAGTTGAAATATTTGATTTTAAATGTATTGACTGCTGCTAGGATTGTATTTGCAAAAAATTGGAAAAATGAGAAAATTCCATTGCAAGAAGAAGTTGTAAAGAAAATATTGGAATGTGCTGAGATGAGTAGATTGACTTTTGAAATTAGAGAGCAAGAAGATAAACAATTTTATATAGTTTGGGATCTCTTCTATCAATGGTTGAATGATGAAATACAAAAATATAAAGGTTAGACAATAAGGAATAATATTGATTTTATTTTCCTTTTCTTTTTATTGGTGTTTGATACTATATTTATATAATAGTTTTCTGTTTCTTTTTTCTTTACTTTCCTATTTAGGATAGAATTGGCATGATTATAAGATTTGTTTTAGAATAAATTATTTAAAATATAGTTATCTCATAAAGGCATGATCGAATAAAAGTTTAGTCAAATTTCTTTTTTTTTTTTAATAGTGATACTATGATTTATAAGTTTGTATTGATAATAAGAGTATTATATAAGGTAATTGTAATTGTGACTATGAGATGAATGCACAAAACTGATGGACCAACCGACTTACTGTTTGTATAAAAATATGGGGGAGCTGATGCTTTTATGTTTTGTTGTTGTGTTTGTATGTTAAAAAACAATAAAAACTTTTTTTTTTTAAAAAAAAGGGCCTGTGGGAGATTTGTATTTTCTGACTCCCCAAATCCTGTCAGTGCAGCATTACAGCGAAGTGGGCCTAGCTCAGGTTTCCTGTCTGGGCTTCCTGGGAGAGGATGACCCTGACAATTTTCTTCTTCAGAAATCCGTGTTTCTGATAAGCAACCTGTTGCTTTCAGGGAGTTCATAAATCTCCTTTTTTCTGTTGTTCAACTATATTTTCTCAAAATCTATATTGTCAAAATATGATCGACAATTTTTTGTGAACTTTTTTCGTTCACTTGTAAGATAGTGGTAACACCTATTTTCCTAATAAAGTATATCTGTAACTACAGAAGACAGATTCTGTTCTGGACTAGCAGGCTCGAAAGTCTGCAGCTCTGATTGGCCCGTGAAGAGCAGATCGTGATTGGTCACCACAGACTAATCCGATTGGCTAGTAAACGGGCTGCCACGATTGGCCCAGCCAAGAGCGGCAAACTCAAATCACCTTCATTGGCTGCCTAGCCGCAGCCAGCCCTATATAAGGGGCTGCTGCGGCTGGGATGTTCCGCTCAGATCTGAAGTCACTAATAAAGAGCTGTTGTTGTTATCTGAGTCTTGCCTCCATTCTTGAACCATCCTCCCAGATCTAACAGATTCAAATATGAAAAAGCATCTGGGATAAGAAACAAAGTTTTCCGCTTTTAAAATTGCTGCATGTTCCCATTCTAGTTCCATCCTTTCCTGGAGAAGAATGAGTTTGTCAATATTTCGGACCTTAAACTCTACATGGATCCAAATGGAGAGGTAGCAGCAGATCTGTTCATTTTCAGCTACTTGGTTCTTCCCAGGGATGATCCCAGGGAAGAGACTGTGGCGTATTTTGTAAGACAGAGACTATCTATCAACCAAGATGCTCTTTCACAGCTAAAGGTGCTCAACAAGGTAGGAGAAAGTTTGCTGTCTTTCCTCTGTTTTCCAAAGCCTGAGGTCCCATTTCAAGAGGGCTGATGCTATTCCCCAAAGGTGGTTGATCTTCACCGAGAATTGAATCTGGGCGGTAGAAACTGGATTTTTTCACTTAGGTTGCTTGGAAGGCTTCAATATTGTTCCATTTTGTGGACCACGTACAATTAAGGGTCTCCATCAAAGGGGTGAGAAACCCACAAGGGCTGGAGAATGTGTCCCTAGTAGCTTCTGGTTGTTTCCTCCTTGTGCCCAGAAGAGCAACGAAGGTGGCAATTCTGCTGACCGGGGCCTGAATCCAGGCTTGGACCATATCGGATGGGATTGAATCGTCATTGGATGGAGATCCTTTTGGCCCCATTGGGGGAAAGAAGCTTCCTCTCATCCTGCTTGGGGAAAAGTGTCCCCTGAAGGGGAAGCTCTTAAGGAGGCCAGACCTGGCCAGAGCTCTCCATGCCTCCCTTTCACCCTCCGTGGGATGGAGCAATGGGCCTTCTGCTCCTAGGAAGCAGCTCCAAGGCTTTCAGTTCACCTGAAATTATCAAGATTGTTCTGATATCACACCTTCAAATTATGGGTGTAAGAAGAGGGGAGAAATGCGTGTTAATGGGGTCATGAGAAGGAACCGGCTGGTTATCACTTAATGCTGAAATCTTTTCTCAGTTCCATCCAGGAATGGGATTCAAATTTTGTAACAACCGGTTCTGTGGGTGTGGCTTAATTTATGGGTGTGGCTTGGTGGCCATGTGACTGGGTGGGCTGTGCTTTGGCATTTGCTTGAGGAGCATCTCCCCATGCACATGCACCCTCCCGGCCCTGCCACAACTGCTGGTTATGAGAGGAGGAGGAGGAGGAGGAGGAGGAGGAGGAGGAGGAGGAGGAGGAGGAGGAGGAGGAGGAGGAGGGTCGCCTGTTCAGCCTGTCTGGATTCCAAAAACAAGAAATGAAAGAAGTAACAAAGAGTCTTTCCCGGCACAGTGAAAAGTTTGCAACTTCCTCTCCAATAGGGAAACAGGCGGCTCTGGGGGGCAGAGAAGCAGCCCGCTTGAATCCTGTTTCTCTCTGCTGCCCTGAGCTGTTCCAGGAAAGACTCTTTTGTTCTCCCAGCAGTAGGAGCACTCGAGCCTCTCCACATGTCTTCCAGTACAGCTAAATGTAGCTCGGGTCCCCACCAGTCTGCATCTCGCCCCCCGCCTGGATTCACCGCAGATACTGGGCCTTCCCTGCTGGGGGTGAGGGTGGCGGGTGGTGGCAGCAAAAGGCAAGTGGGGTGGGGCAGGTTAAAAGTGACTGGCAGTGGCAGATAGGCAACTGGGCCCCAGAGCTTGCAGAGCCTCCCTCACCCAGAGAGATTAGGCAGGGCCACAGCGGAAGGCATACAGCAATGGCTGGCCTGGCCAGTGGGCAAAAGCAGGCTGCACGTGATGCCACGCATGCACGATAAGGACTGACTGGGCGCGGAGGGGAGGGGCAGGTGGAGAGGGGAGGGGCCAGTCAGTGATGCAATTTGCCGGTTCTCTGAACTATGCAGAATCATAACAACCAGTTCCATAGAATAGACAGAACCAGTACAATCCCACCACTGGTTCAATCTCTCCAGACTTTTCTATTTAATGAAGGCCTTTTTTTTCTTTTTGGCAATGTGAGATGCCAAAAGCGAAAGAGAGGAACTAAAGGAAGAATCTTCCAGAAGTTATATCTCCAACCATTTGGAAATAGTGAGAGATTTTGTCTTTACTTAAGTGAAGACCAGAGGCTAATATCTAATATCTTGTCTAATATCCATTTCTACCTCCATTTTCCATGGACGGAGAGTCCTAACACATTTCCTTTGGAAATCCTGTTGTTTTTTTTCCACTCAGTCCTTTCCTCAATCTGAATGTGTGGAAAGTTTTCATCCTGGATTTGTCAAGAGTGCTCGAGAAGAAGAGCCAGTTTGCTGTTACGACTGCGTTCCTTGTCCGGAGGGGACCTTCTCCACTCAGAAAGGTGGGAGACACCAGAAGAAAATGGGAGGCCTGGTGGAACTGGATCCATCCAGAGCATTGTCATGAAAGTGTGAATTAAAAAAGATTTTGAAGCATAATTGATTTCCGGTTTATTTCCAAAATGCCCCATTTCTTCTCTAAACAGAAGAGCAAAAAGACTGTGAAGGAAGGGCTGGATAGAGAGAGGTGGCAGTGGAAGATTGGGCAAGCTTTAGTACTGCTAGAGAAAATATTTCTTCTTTTTAGCTTGGATGTGTCCTTCCTTCCACATTTACTTCCCTAGGAACACCCGAGTTCCTTGAAACACAAGGAATGGTTTTAGGTCCACCTCCTGAAAGGAGGATTGCAATGCAGTCTACATGGGTTCTCTTTGAGGAACACTGAAAAGGTACTGCTGATATATGAGATACACAATGTGGTGGCATAGTTAGTGATTCCTGTATCTGGCTGCACCCATATCACCACTGCTCCAATGGCCATTCCAAATTATTTGCAACAGTCACTTGATCCGCCAGCATCCTCTGAGGCAAGTATGACAAGAATTGACACCTGACAAATATGTTTCTCTAGAAAGATTATTTACCTTTAGTAATGGAGGTTCCTATCAATATTCTGAACATTACAAAGGAAATCTTTCAAGTCCTAAGCCTTCACTCAATTTCATAGCCTGTCAAAAATATACCATAGCTATATTTTTTAACAAGTGATACACTTATTTTCTGTCTCTGGAGATATAAAGAAATCCATCCCAGAAAATGCTCTCAATAATCACTTGTTCCCAAAGAACGTACAATATATCTTGAAATGCAGAGGACAAAGAAATATGCGGTTGGTTTTCCCCCCCCCCCACCTCAGATACAGAAAAATGCACCAAGTGTCCAGATGATAAATACCCAAATAAAGAAAGAGTCCAATGTATCCCCAAAGTGATAACCTTCCTGTCTTATGAAGAACTTCTCGGCACCATCCTGGTCTCTTTTGCCCTATTCTTGTTCCTAACCACAAGCCTTGTTTTAATCATCTTCATTAAATACCGAGAAACTCCCCTTGTCAAAGCCAACAACCGGGACCTCTCCTACATCCTCCTGATCTCCCTCCTGCTTTGCTTCTTGTCGTCTTCTCTCTTCATTGGTCAACCAAGGAGAGCCACCTGCCTTCTCCGACAAACAGTTTTCAGCATCATCTTCTCAGTTGCTGTTTCTTCCCTCTTGGCCAAAACCATCATGGTGGTGCTGGCTTTCCTGGCCACAAAACCAGGAAACCGAGCGAAGACATGGTTGGGGAAGCGTTTGGCGAACTCCATCATCCTGTCTTCTTCTGGTGTCCAAGTTATCATCTGCTCCATCTGGCTGGGAGCTTCTCCCCACTTCCCTGACTCTGACCTCCACTCCCAGCCTGGAGAGATTATCCTGCAATGCAACGAAGGGGCCGTTGTCATGTTCTACGTCACCCTTGGCTACATGGGCTTCCTGGCTGCCATCTGCTTCACGATGGCTTTCCTAGCCAGGAATCTGCCCAGTGCCTTCAACGAAGCCAAACTGATCACCTTCAGCATGCTGGTCTTCTGCAGTGTCTGGGTGACTTTTGTGCCCACGTACCTCAGCACCAAAGGGAAACACATGGTGGCTGTGCAGGTCTTCTCCATCGTGGCCTCCAGTGCTGGCCTACTGATCTGCATCTTCATCCCCAAGTGCCACATTATCCTTCTGAGGCCAGACCTGAACACAAAGGAACATCTCACCACCAGAACAAATGTAAAAACATGAGACATAACACCATTGTGATACTGGAAGAAATGCATCCCTTTAAACAATTGCATTGTTTCTTCAGTTAAACTGGCTGACTCCATTTTATCTTTTTATTTGAAAGGAGACATAAATTATTTACACTTTGATGGTATGCAGGAATCCAAGAAAATCATATATGTATATATTTTCAAATAGGAAATGGTTGAATGATTGGATTTCTTGTATTTCTCTATTCATTCCAAGAAATCTAGCTAAAGAGAACTCTGTGAAAGTCATTCAGAGGCATTTAATATGTAGCAGTTGCCAATGAACCGGACACCTTATAAAAATAATTTCAGCAGTTATATTCCAATTGACAGTGGCTGAAACTGTACATATGTTGTGAAATGGAGCTGGAAAGCAGGCTAGTGTGGTGGGGAGGGAATGCGATTTTGAAGTAACTTTCCCCTGCCACGCCCACCAAGCTACTGAACTGGTAGTAAAAGAATTTGAACCCCACCACTGCATTTATCCCACAATTTCCCTTTCCTCCATCACAACACACAATATTGGACACTCAGCCATCTCACACTCTAGGAATCTCCAATTTTAGTATCTTACATTAATCTGAGAAAATGTTTCCAACTTTCCCACCCCAATTCAATAAAAACTAATGTGGGACTGGAATTCAAAGGTCTCCTGGTGATCCGCTCAAAGTCCCCCAGGAGGTTTTCCTGCCTGAGGGAGGATTAGAACTCAGAGCCTTCTGGACCTTGGCCCATACAACCAACAAGTAATGGGTCATAGATCCTAAATCAATTATTGTCAGGAAGCTCACTCAAATAGACCAGCAATTTATGCAAAAACATTGGGGTTGTGTGGCACTGAGGTAGAAGCGAGGTCTGCCTTTAAGTTTTTGAGGAACAGGGTGGGTGACTCAGTATGTCTTTATCCCACCTCAAAGCAAAGCGGTCCTGTGAAGCAGGGTCTAAAGAAGGATGCTAAAGGAGACTGCGCAAAGACCCACGACTCTGGAGTGGGTGGCTGACGCTGGCCCTTCCGCAATTATGAGGGCTGGATTGGGTAGCACAGGTGCACTTGGCACCATGTGATTATTGACGGTTTTCATGTAGTGTGCAAAATAGTAACTAGGTTTTCCTTCTAGTTTGGGTTTTGGGACTGGGAAGATTGGGGTGTTGCAGGGGGAGGTGCATTTGTGCAGTACCCCCTGTTCAAGCATGCTTTTATTAACTTCTGCATGGACTCTATTGCTTTTGATTGTATTCTGTATTGGGGAATGGAGGTTGGTGGCCCTGTCTTTCCTTGAATTGTAACTTGGGTAGCAATCCTACTTCAGTGGGATCCCGTCCCCATGGAGAGGCCAGTAGGCATCTGGGGTCTGTGGGCAGATGGGTGTCTCTCTCAATTGGACCTATTGTGGCGAGGGGTGTATGTTTGACTGGGATGTCTAAGTGGAGCCCCTCCGTAGTGCATATGATGGTTGCCCTCAGCTTGCAAAGCAAGGCCCTGCCCATGAGGGACAGGGGAGGTTGGGGACAGTTAAGGAATGGGTACTCTAAGGAAAACAGGTGTGGTTATCCCTCCCACCCCCATTAGGTTCTCAGTTCAATGCGCTGGCACCACAGACTCACCCTAATGACTGTTGCACCAGAGCGGTGCAAGTGGCTCAATGGGGTGAGCCTGTGGAGCTGGTGCCTTGAACGCAGTGGCGGCAGCACTTTGGGAAAGTAACTCTACTTTCCCAAACTGCCGCCACTGTTGCATTCTGTCTGTCCATCCATCCATCCATCCATCCATCCATCCATCCATCCATCCATCTAAAAGGTCTTTCTGTCTACCTACCTACCTACCTACCTACCTACCTACCTATGTAGATCTATCTATCTATCTACGTACCTGTCAGTCTGTGCTCCATTCAAAATCCAAGAAAGAAATACACAATCCATTCAATCGGGAAAGGTATCGCTTTGGTTTCGTGAAGACCTTACACCTGGTTAAGCGGCAGTTTTGGTGGCCCTCATTGAAGGAAGACATTGAGATTTATGTAGCCAGCTGTCCAGTTTGCGCCTCAGCCAAGAGGCCTCCTGGGAAGCCACCAGGTCTATTACAGAATGAAGCCAGGCCGACTGCTCCCTGGAAGGAAATCTCCATGGATTTTATAGTGGACCTACTCGAGAGTACTGGGCATACAGTTATCTAGGTGATAACCGATTTGTTCTCCAAACAGGCACATTTCATACCTTGCTCCAAGATTCCCTCAGCAAAATCATTAGTTAAACTTTTCATTGTACATATCTATAGACTGCATGGTGTCCCTGAGCAGATAGTTTCGGATTGAAGGGTCCAATTCACCTCGAACCTTTGGAGGGAATTTTTGAAATTAATAGGCTCCACCCAGGGTCTAAGCTCCTCCCACCATCCTCAAACCAATGGGGCCTGTGAGAGAACTAACGCAGTGTTAGAGCAATATCTCAGGTGTTACATAAACTATCAGCAGGAAAACTGGGCTGATCTGCTACCTTTTGCGGAGGTGGCATACAACAATTCTGTCCACAGCAGCACTGCTTTTACCCCATTCAAAGTGGCCACGGGGCAAGATTTTGTGCCCATACCTGAGCTTCCTTGGGAAAAACCCAACGTCCAGTCGTTGGATGAATGGGTATCTCAACTTCAACTCAATTGGCCGGTGGCTCATAAAGCATTGGATGATGCACACCAGTCTCATAAGAAATTTGCTGGCAGAAAGAGAACTCCACAGAAGTCTTATCAAGTAGGTGACAAAGTTTTTCTCTCAACCAAATATTTACAGACCACCCAGAAGTCGAAGAAATTGGGCCCTAAGTATGTAGGTCCTTTCCCAATTGAACGGATTGTGTATCCTGTCACAGTTCAATTGACACTGCCAAAAACTCTTCATCAAATTCATCCAGTTTTCCATGTTAGTTTGCTGAAGCCTGAGCATACCTCTACATTGAGACCAACTCAGACTGATCCCCCCATACCATTGCTGATTGAGGGTGAACAACATTTCGAGACTAAAGAGATTTTAGACTCTTGGAAATAAAGTGGTTGGCTGCAATATCTCATAGCTTGGAAACATTTTCCTCCATTCTATGCCGAGTGGGTAAATGAGAAAGATATTAGGGCTCCTGAACTGGTCAAAGACTTTCATACAAAGTATCCTGATAAACCATAGAAATGTATGCAATTGTTAACATGTATTTTATGTTATTCTCTCTTACAGGGACAAATGTCCTTTTTCTAGGGGGTCCGAATGTCAGCCTCAAGATCCCTTCCACACCATTTCTGCTCCTATGCTTACTGCTCTCTTTCATTTCTCATTGCTCTCTTTCCGCTGTCATTTGTAATGGGGAGGGGGGTGGGGGGACTTGGAGGGGAAGAAAGCTGGAGGTGTTACATTCCTGTGTTGGGGGTAAGAAGGAGGAGGGGGTGTATAAATTCTTGTCTCTAAGTTTCTATTTCCTTGCCTAGTCTTCTTTCCTTTTGCGCAGCTGTGAAGCTTTATCAAAATATGTCAAGGTCAGCGGACAGAGGCCTCATCACCACCTGAAGATGCCCACATGATCATATTCAGAACTTTCAATTGGAAGAGCCTTTTGGACTTTGGGGGGTGGGAACAATTCCATCCCTTTGTATATGTGATCTGCGCGCCAAAAGCTTTAGATTCAGAATCTTCCCTGTAGCTTCCACTTTGAAATTTAGTAAAATAGAAAACTTTGCTCTAACCATTGAAGTCTGAGTGTTTCTTTCCTGGATTTTGAATGGAGCACCTGACTGACAAACAGTGCAGTTATTCACATTCGCCAGGAACCACTCATCTCTTTTCATCGCTTCCTTGAACTGCTCCATCAATTCATTGGACAGTTCCGCCTCTTCCTTCTTCTTTTGCGCGCTGGTGACCACTGGGGTGGCCAACTGGGTGGTGGATACGACCGGCCTTATCACTTCTTGACAAACACTGTTATATTGAGGCATTCTATTCAAAGCATCCTCCATAAATTTATTTCCTCCTGGGATGTACTTCAAGGAGAAATTGAATCATTTGAAATACTGGGCCCACCTAACTTGCTTAGGAGACAGTTTTTGAGGCGTTTTTAAGGCCTCCAAGTTCTTATGGTCAGTCCATACCTCAAATGGGTGTTTCGCTCCTTCCAAGAAATGTCTCCAGGTTAGTAGAGCCCAACGGATGGCAAAAGCTTCCTTTTCCCAAACGGCCCATCTCCTCTCAGTCTCAGTTAACTTATGAGAGGTGTAAGCACAAGGTTGTTGTTAGGGATACACCCTAGCAAGAATCTGCAGGGCAGTCAGGCAGGCAGGCAAAATATGTGAGATAAGTGTTGTGTAGCTTACACTCAGTAAAACATACACAGTGCCAATTAAAGTAGTTTTATTCCAGCAAGAGTTAAAGCATAGTCAAAACAGTCCATATATCATACACTTAGTTCAGTCCGTCCAGGGATTATTCATTTGCAAATTCCAATGTCGAAAATGAGAGGTCGGTACACTTACAAAATAACAGTCCGGCAATTTATCTCCTCGCAGTAGAGAGAGATATGCAACAAACTCAGAAACTCCTCTCTTCCATCTGCAACTCCAGTAATTGCCAGCAAAGCGTCAGGGAATCGTCAGCTTCTCGTCAGCATCTCTTGCTCCCTCTTATGGTGTTTTCACACCACACCCAAAATACATGCTTTGCATTTAAAGTAACACACACTCAAACTAAGAATCATAGCTTATATATATATTATCTTACCCAAACTAGTTAGGTGACCAATGTTATACCTAACATTCTCCCCTTTTGGGTAATATAATAATATATATAGCTATTTACAATCTTAACCCATAGTCATCACAACTCTCTTTGTTTTTCACTGCACCTTGGGCTTTTGTGAACTGATCAGCAATATTTTGCTCAGTCATACAATATTCCAATCTTATTAAACCATCTTTTACAGATTGTCTTACATTCAGATATCTAAGATCTGTATGCTTAGATCTCGTTTTTACAGCAATATTTGTAGCCATCTGTATGGCTGCTTCATTGTCCTCATACACAACAATGGAATCATTAACAGTTAATCCCATATCCAACAACAATTGTTTATACAGAATTAAATCAGTACATAATAAAGATAGACATGAAAATTCTGCTTCCATTGTGGACATACTTATGTGTTGCTGTCTAATTGACCTCCAACCAATTAATGCTTTTCCTAATAGTATAGCCATTCCTGAAGTCGATTTCCTAGTGTTTATATCTGTTGCAAAACTTGCATCAGCATATGCACTTAAAATCAAATCATCTTTTGGCTCCAAATACAATGCATAGTGCATTGTCCTTTTAAGATATCTTAAGATACGTTTTGCTGCTTGCCAGTGTTGTTCATTGGGTTCAGCGTTGAATCGAGCCAATTGATTAACGCTATAGGCAATATCTGGCCTTGACCAATTACTAATGTACGATAGACTACCAATTAGCGACTGATAGATAGTCTTATCGAATTTTGAACTCTGAGCATCAGTCCGGCAAAATTCCTGACTCATTGGAGTTTTTGCTGGTTTACAAAGTTCCACCTTATATGTTTTTAGTAATTGATAAATCTTATCCTCTTGAGATATCTTATAGCCACCATTGGTTTTATTTATTGTCAATCCGAGATACTGTTTTATCTCTCCTAATTGCTTTAATTTTATCCTCTTTCCTAATAATGATATTATTTCAGTTGCTTCATTATTAGTTTTTGTAATTAATGCAATATCATCTGTAAACAACAATAATAATGACACTATTCCATTTTTCTATCTTTTGAATAAACATGGATCAGCTAAACCTGCTTTAAACCCTATATTGTTTAACTCCTTAACAATATATTGGTTCCATTCGTAACCAGATTGTTTTAATCCATAGAGACTCTTTTTAAGTTTCCAACAGTCATTATTAGTTTTATCATCCTTAATCCCTACAGGTTTCTTTAGGTATATAGTGTGCTGCAAAGGTGCATGCAGATAGGCAGTTTCTACATCTAAATGATTTATGATATAGTTTTTCTTAGCTGCCCACACTAAAGCTGCTCTCAAGGTTGTTGCTTTTAGACTTGGTGCAAACACTTCATCATAATCACATGCAGTTTGATTAAATCCTTGAGCTACCAACCTAGCCTTATGGGTAACAGTCCCATTTGTACCTGTTTTTAATTTAAATATCCATTTGCATCCAATGGACTTTTCACCTGGAGGTAATCTTACATTCTCATAGACTCCCATCTGTTTTAATGAATTCAGTTCCTTTTGCATTGCTATATGCCAGTTCTCCTGATCCTTCGCAGGATACAATTTTAGTTCTTCCACAGGGGTTGGAATTTTACTAATCTGGCACACACTTGCCTGATACCTATCAGGTGGTCTACTTACTTGTGTGACCGTCTAGGTAGAACAGGACTCACAGGTGGACTTTTATCTATAACCTGTTCCTGGTCATCTAGCTCTTCTTCACTTATTTCTTCTTTAATTGGTTCTATTTTCTCTTCCTTTACTTTCTCTTTAATTGGATTTTTACTAGTATGGTGGCTCGGGCCCTTGTAGGTTTCTATGACTACACTTTTATTCGAATCGTGTTCCAATTTTTGCCATCCCACATGTTCCAGGAATTGAGCACTAGCACTACAATAAATTCTAGTTGTGCCCTCTTCCCAGAACCTGTAAGATCTATGGTTTGATTTGTAACCTACAAAATATAATCTTTTAGCCCTATGCTGTCCCTTATGTCTCAGTTGTGTGGGAATATGCACCCATGCTGGTGCTCCAAATGTGTGCATATAGCTTAGGTCAGGTTTTCTACCATGCCACCGTGTGAATGGTAATTCACCTGTTGTTGAGTTAACAACATTATTCAATATATGATTGCCACACATTGTTGCTTCTCCCCACAAATTCTCAGGTAATCCTGAATCTGACAACATAGTACGAGCCATTGCCTGCAGTGTTTGGCCTCGCCTTTCTATAAAGGAATTATGTTGTGGCCTATATGGTGCAGACTTCTTATGTTCTACACCTGCCATCTTCAGTCTATTTTGGAATTTATTATTTATAAATTCCGTACCATTATCAGTTACAAGAGTTACTAGTTTCCTTTTAGTTTTCCTCTCTGCAAACTTCAACCAATTAAAGAAATTTTGATATGTTTCCGTTTTACTCTTCATTAAATAACAGAAACCATATCTAGAATAATGATCCATTATACTTAATATATAACGAGCACCTCCCACACTAGGTTTTTTAAGACCTATAATATCAGCAAATACGACCTCTAGAGGCTCCTTAGTCTTAAATCCATTAACCCTATTTGCTGGTATTACCTTGCTTTTTTCTTGACTGCAAGCATTGCAGTGCAAATACTTACTGCAAGGCTTCAGTTTTATACCTTTAGACAGTTCAACTGTTTGCTTGAGCATTTTAAAATTTATATGCCCTAAACGTCTGTGTAACAAATGTATGCATTCATCATGAGGTTTAATGTTATTATACACTGTGTTAGCCACCTCTAATTGATTATCATTTAACACATACAATTTACCTTTTAAAGTTGCAGTCATTTTTTTACCTTCCTTTTGTATTAGGCAGTTTTCTCCCCTAAAGGTAACTACATAACCTAGTTTAATCAAAAATCTAACTGAAAGTAAATTAAACTTAAGTTGTGGTACATATAACATTTTTACATTTTCTTTTATGCAAGGACAATATGCTGTACCTTCAGCTTTTGCTTTAAGTCTCCAACCATTAGGTAATGATATCTGCTGTGAACTCGTGGACATCTTAATAAATCTTTTCTTATCTTTTGTTATGCAGTGCGATGCTCCACTATCTACAACCCAAAAATTATTATTGTTCACAGTTTGGTTGCTATACATGGCTAACTCTAAGCATTTTTTATCCTTTTGATGCCTTTTTGCATTCTGGCTGGCATTTTGGCGTTTTTCTTTCTTGCAGAATCTAGCCAAATGTCCTTTTCTTCCACAATTAAAACATTTTCTAATTGTGTAGGCTGACGAAGATAATTCCTCTTCTTGTGGTTGTTCCCTTCTCAGTTGATCCCTTTCAAGCCTTCTCCTGGCTTCTTCAATTAATCTGCCAGTAATGTCAGTCAATGTGAGGTTGTCCTTTGGCAGCACTTCCAATGAAGTTACATAATCGTCATAACTCTGATCCAATGAAGACAAAATTATATAAACCTGATACAGTTCAGTGAAGATAAGCTCTTTTTCATGCAGCTCCTGAAAAATTCTCTTCATAGTGTTTATATGAGTCAACATGTCTCCATTCTTTTGAAGATGTGTTCTGAACAGCTTCCGTGTAAGATTTATATGAGCTCCTACACTGTCTCGAACATAAATCTTCTTTAAATTCTCCCAGCACTTAGCAGCTGTTTCTTCTCCACGAATATGGACAAGCTGCTGGTCACAGAGTGTCAGTCCTATTATACAGAGAGCTTGTTCATTTTTCAGTTTATATTCTTGTATCTTCTGGGCATCATCTTCATCCTCTGGATCCCAAGCATCTACCTCTGGTGGGTTTTGTATTATATTCCACAAACCTTCTCTGCGTAGAAGTAGGCTGCATTTCATAGACCATGAAACATAGTTTGTTCCATCCAGTTTGGATATTAGAGACAAACTTGGTAAATTGACTTCTGCCATCTTTTTCTGGATATTAAACTATAATTAAACACAGCTGTCTGTTTACAGTATTGTGTAACTACACTAGCTCTCACTTTATATAAGCCTGTTATATCCTGGTTAGTCTGACTGTGCAGCTGGGCCCATAACCAGTGTTAGGGATACACCCTAGCAAGGATCTGCAGGGCAGGCAGGCAGGCAGGCAGCCGAGTTCTGAAGTTTTGGATAGGATTGCTCCTCCCCTTCTGGTCGGTATGAATCCGTAACCCCCCTTTCTTCCAATTCACATGGGGATTCCACTTGCGGAGCCAGGGCAGCCCCAATGTTAATGGATGCTCCATTCCAGGGGTCACAATAAAGCACAGAATCTCGCTATGGGTCCCCATGGTCACCTCTAGGGGTTCCGTTATAAAATGTGCAGGGCAACCTCCCACCACAGATCCATCCAGTTGGCAAAAGGATATGGGCGTTTCTAAAGTTCTCAATCTGATGCCCATCTCCTTAACTACTTTCATGCTGATTACGCACCTTGTGCACCCAGAGTCTACTAAGGCTAACATCTCTCCCTCAGTCCCCGAAGTGAGCACCCTTAGTTTTACTGGGATGGTCATGGGGCCCTTGTTTGGACTTACCCGGATGACGTCTTCTGAGTCAGTTTCACTCTCTTCAAGGAAGATTGGAGGTCCCAGCTCACCATCTGCCAGAGGGGAGACCTCTACAACCTCCCCCGTCTTTAACACGTTTTCACGAGGCTTGGCTGGGGAGCTTTCAGGCTTCCTCCCTGCCCTCTGCGCTCCCTTTGGGTCCAGCTTGACCCTGCAATCCGCAATCCGGTGGCCCTCCTTCCCGCATCAAAAAAAGGCAGTGGATTTGGGTCTCGCCATTACTCCTCCCTTCCGAGGCTTTGGGGCCTCTCGGAGACGCGGGGGGTGCGGTTTGCTCCATACGGGGCCTCCTCTGTGTCTGCTTTGAGTCAGATCTATTTCCACTTCTTCTGTCAGCAAGTACCACAGTTGCAATTCATATGGATCCCTTCTGGAGCCTCGGATGTGGCATGCCAGCTGTCTGAACTCTTGGGTGTAGTCAGCAACTGACCTCCCCGCTTGATTTATGGTTTTCATTCTGATCCTAGCCTTCCTCTCCGCTAGAGGGTCCTCAAACCTTCTCCTCAATGCAGTCATGAAGACATTGAGATTCCGCAGTTGGGGGGAGTTGTCATTATACAAAGTCACCCTCCACTCTGCCGCTATTACCTCCAGGGCCTTGGTAACACATCTCACCTTGGCTGCTTCAGAAGTGAATTCTCTCTCATATTCTTCCATATAGCTCCAAACTTGTGCCAGGAAGAAACCCAAATCCTTGGGATTCCCCCCAAATTTCACTTCCAATGGAGGCAGGTTGAGGGCTATGCATCTATCAGGGATCACACCTGCCGCTGGGGGCCACAGGGCTGCAGACGGATGCTGCCCTGGCATAGGCTGGACTAGGGGGGTGGGGGCAGCCCGACTTCTTCTGGCTGAACTCGCTCCCCCTTCCCCCTCGTACCTTGGAGCTATGTGAGGCTTCTCAAAGGCACCCTTGAGGAGTTGTCTGGCTTGATCTAACGTGCTTTCCATCTCTTCCTTTTCTTGCCACAGCTGCTCCCTCGCACGTCTTCGGGTTACAGTGATCCCAGGAGGGGGGGAGGTTTCGGGATCCCTCCATCCAACACCCAAAGACCATCTAGGCCTCTCAGCTGGGACTTCTTCCAGAGTAATGTTGGCTAGCAGGTCGGCAGTTGGCACCTCCGGTAGCATCATCGACTGCCCCCCCCCCCCAGCTCCCTGGTCATCTTCATCACTAGCTGGAGATGACATGATGTGAAACCCCCTCAGAAGAAAAGTTGATATTTTCTCCAGGTGGGCTGATGGTGAGATTCAGAATAATGTCAGTCTGTGCTCCATTCAAAATCCAAGAAAGAAACACTCAGACTCCAATGGTTAGAGCAAAGTTTTTTCTTTTACTGAAATTCAAAGTGGAAGCAACAGGTAGAATTCTGAATCTAAAGATTTTGGCGCGCAGATCACATATACAAAGGGATGGAATGGTTCCCACCCCCCAGAGTTCAAAAGACTCTTCCAATTAAAAGTTCTGAATATGATCATGTGGGCATCTTCAGGTGGTGATGAGGCCTCTGTCCGTTGACCTTGACATATTTTGATAAAGCTTCACAGCTGCGCAGAGGATAGAAAAAGTAAGCAAGGAAATCAAAACTTAAAAAGAGGAATTTATACTCCCCCCCTCCTTCCCATTTACAGGAATGTAACACCTCCAGCTTTCTTCCCTCCCAATTCCCCCCTACCCCCATTGCTAATGACAGCCGAAAGATGGAGCAGTAAGAAAGATGCAAAGTAAGGAAGAAATAAGGCAGCACATAAGATGCAGAAGGGATCATCTTGAAGGCTGACAGGTGGGCTCATTCCTGACCCAGGAGGGGCTTCCTCCCCTCTGGGCCTCACCCGGCTTCGGTCAAACACGGCTGGGAACCTCCTGGAGAAGAGAGTCTCATCGCACATCAACCTGGCCCTGAAAAGCCACAGCTTGAACCCAGAGCCACCCAGGATCTGGTCTGCCGGCCCTGAGAGCAGAATTTGAGGGAGGTTCGGGGGAGAACTTCCAAGCGGTGGACCTGGGATACAGGCCTTCCTCTGCTCCTCCCTGCCAGGGTGGGCCTGCCTGTCCCTTCAGTTCCCCTCCACACTCAGCCCCCAGTTCCCCCATCATTAGGCA
>NW_020770038.1:0-19221 GCF_900518735.1 Pseudonaja textilis
GGAACATTGCTGGATTTTTCCGCCTTCTTCCTGTTTTTTTTTTTTTTAATTTTTAACACAGGCTGTTAAAAACAAAAGATGGTCCTCTAATCTGCACTTGGACCAGCGGTGTTGAATTTAGCTAAAGCCACCAAGAAGTTTACAGCTGTCGAGTTTGTTCCCTGCTGAGAAGACGTTTCCTTCCATGGGTGAAAAAAAAGTGGCAGCGGATCCTGTCAGATACGTCCCTCAACGGACAGTGGTTAAAAATGGAGCTGTCACTCTCATACTAAGTCGGATGAATGTTGACAGCTTAGGGATTCATATCCCAGCTCTCTTGGATGACAGCGGTTAGAGTTGGAATGGCGTGATGTAAAGGGAGGTAATCCTTGGGAAGAGAAACCATGAAAGGAGAAGTCCCGAGGCAGTGGAAACGGTGAGGAAGGAGGCTCAAGCAAATTCCGCCTTGACTCTAGGGGGTACAGTTAGTCCCGGGACTTACAACAGTTCGTTTAGTGACCCTTTGAAGTACACAACGGCACTGAAAAAGGCGACTTCGGATTGTTTTTCCATACTTACGACCATTGCAGCATTCCCCCCAGGTCATGTGATCAAAATTCAGATGTTTGGCAACTCACTCAGAGTTGTGATGGTTGCAGTATCTCGCACCCAAAACTTCTGTGGTTAACACTGTTCTACTTTTTAATTCTATTCTATTCTAAATTCTATTATAAATTCTTATTCTATTCTATTTAAAATTTTTATTCTTCTATTCTAGTCTATTCCTATACTATTCTGTTACTCTATTCTTTCATATTTCTATTCTATTCTAAATTCTTATTCTATTCTATTCTATTCTAAATTCTTATTCTATTCTATTTTAAATTTTTATTATTCTATTCTATTCTATTCTATTCTATTCTATTCTATTGAATAGCCACTAAACAAATGATCATTGAGGATCACCTTTAGCCAAATATTGCACGATAAGTTTTTCATTCATTCCTTTTTCCAGCTCATCCTTCGCACCACTGCAGACTTTAATATGCCCCTCAAAATATCAATATCTCAAAACGTTCTCACCTCTCTTGTTGCGACAGCGCCTTGCTTATCCAAGGACAAAGACCAACAAAGTACCCAGATATGAATACAATAGACCTATCACTCCACCTGGTGGAGTTGCTGCATGTCAGGCACCTAAAACCCAATGCATAATGCATTTGGCAAGCCTCCAAGACAGGTGTGATGGAAAGCAACTACCGGAGACAGAGCGGTGAAGAAGATGGTGTGGCGCATAATCACATTTCAGATTGAAAAGGGCAAAAGAAACCACCACAACCCTTCATGAATCACACCGTGCAGTGCGCCATTAACAGCAACTGGTCACCGCAATATTAAAAAAAGAGGTTGAGAATCTGCAAAGAATGCGGAGAAGAGCCACAAAGATGATCAGGGGACTGGAGACTACGGCTCACAAATAAAGGTTGCCTGGTTTAATGAAAAGAAAACCTAGGGGGGGGCACGATAGCAGTGTTTCAATATTGGAGGGGCTGCCCCCAAGAAGGGGTGGGGGCGAACCTATTTTCCGAAGCGCCAGACGGCAGGACACAAATTGACACTGGTCTCAATTGTGCTGTTAAGTCAGTTTACTGTAGTGTCATTGCACACCTCGTGCAACAAAATTAAATGCCATCTTCAGTGTACATGACGACTATGAAAATAAACACAAACACACATCCTTCACATTCTATACACTGAATTGAAAACCCCTGATATTGCAATAATATTGCACTATACAGGAGAATTCAGTATAGTTCCTACCCTGGGATAGAAGCTGTTTTTCAGCCTTATTTGTCCTTATTTTTATTATTATCCTGTACCGTCTGCCAGATAGTAATAGTTTTTTTTTAAAAAAGGGTTCCCAGGATGAGATGGATCTTTGCAGATGTTTTGAACTTTCTTAAGGCAGTGGGAGCTATAAAGCTCTTCCAAAGAGGGGAGAGGGCAACCCATGATCCTCTGGGCAATGACGTTCACCCTCTGGAGTGCCTTCCTATCTGCCCCTGTGCAATTGGCAAACCATACAGAGGTGCAGTAAGTTAAGATATTCTCTATTTGTGGATTACCAGAGATTTTGGAGGACTTTTGGACTCTAGGAAGAGAAGCTGTGGTTTGATTGTTCCTCTATTCCATTCGTCTGTTTCAATTTTATAGAAACAGGTAAGAAAAAGCTGATTTGATAGCAGAAAAAACAACAAGAACACCTTAAGACAACGATGGATAGGAGTTGATGCCCGATATCACATCTGCTTCCTTCCTGCCAGGTTGCCATATGCCAAGGCCTGACACAGATGAGTCTTTTTTTGTCTTGTTTTGATATATCTTGTCTCGACTCCAGTTCTCCACCTGATCATTATCTTGCAATATTTTAAAAGCACCTTCAACATGACCTACCAAGTACGTATCCCGTTCTCTCTCTCTCTCTGTAGCAAAACGTTTCCCCAGTCCTGGCTTGGAATAATACAACAGCCATCATCCCCAGCCTGTGCAGCCAGGAATTAATACAAGAAAATATTTGGGATAATTGGGTATGTCTGGTTCAATGAAAAGAAGGACTAGGGGTGACAGGATAGCAGTGTTTCAATATCTCAGGGGCTGCCACAAAGAAGAGGCAGTCAAGCTATTCTCCAAAGAATGTGAAGGCAGGACAAGAAGCAACGGGTGGAGACCAATTAAAGAGAGATCCAACCTAGAACTAAGGAGGAATTTTCTGACAGTGAGAAGAATTAATAAGTGGAATAACTTGCTTCCAGAAGTTGTAAATGTTCCAAAAGTGGAGTTTTATAGAACTATCTGTAATTACAATTTGTATAATGCAAACCAGATAATAATAATAATAATAATAATAATAATAATAATAATAATAATAACAACTTTATTATGATCAGACCAGCAATAGACAAAATTATCACTGTTTACAATCGCGTTAAAAGATATTACTACTAATAATGATAAGTGATAACGTCCATAATAATAAAATACATGGTATCAAATAGTGCAATGTAAACCAGCTTTTCTCAACCTTGATAACTTTAAGATGCATGGACTCCCAGAATTCCCCTGGCAGCCACCAAAGCAACGTGTTCAGTCGAAGAGAAGGATATCAAAAGCTTGATATTTCATCCCTTGAGAAAATCATGGGAGCAGCCTCCTCTTCTTTGCACCCCGAATAAGCCTCCCAGTCATTTCTTGGCGTGAGATAGGTGGCATATAAGTGGAATCAATCAATATATTGCCCCCGTATCATCAGGCAGTTTCAATGACAGCAACGCCTCTTGTGGAATTCCCTTGACTGCATTCAGGGAATGCAACGAGGAGAAATTTGCAGGAGAAATTCCCGTTGTGAAAATTAAGAGAATACAGATTCCCCTCTCTGTTTTCTTGCTGGTCTTAGGGAGGTCCAAAACGCATTAGCGAGAATCTCTTAATCTGTGCTGCTTATCCAGATATTTGCTGCTTTGTAATTGTCTCATTTTTCTTTCTTTTAAGGGGTGGAGGTGGCCTGACTTTGAAATATTGCTTGCTTCCTTTCCATTTTTCAAATCGGTTGCTTAGCCAGGAATAAAGCATGGTGAAACTTTGAGATCTATTTTGCAGGAGCCGATAAGGAAGGTGGCCTCCTACGGCTGCGTTTGAAACTCTTCATCAATTTTAGTTAGGAAATGCCTACCCTGTTTGGATTAGACGTTTTATATAGTTTTAGGCTTTCGTGTATTTTCTGGAGTAAGTCCTTGGCTCAGCAATAATGACTGCAAGAGGAATCTTGGAATCCTAGCGGACAATCATTTCAATGTGAGCCAGCCGTGTGCTGCAGCTGCCAAAAAAAGCCAACACAATTCTAGGATGCATTAACAGAGGGATCATCCATCAAGATCACGTGAAGTGTTAATATCCCTTTATAATGCCTTGGTATATTTGGAATATGGCATCCTGTTTTGGTTGCCACATTTATTACAAAAAAAGAGATGCTGAGACTCTAGAAAAGAGCAAGAAAGAGGATAAGGGGACTGGAGGCTAATGGTTGCAGGAATTGGGTAGGTCTTGTTTAATGAAAGGAAGGACTTGGGTGACATGATAGCAGTCTTCCAATACTTGAGGGGCTGCCCCAAAGAAGAGGGAGTCAAGCTATTCTCCCAAGCACCAGAAGGCAGGACGAGAAGCAATAAGGATGGAAACAGATCGAGGACAGAAGCAACCTAGAGAACTAAGGAGAAATTTCCTGGGAGTTTCAACAATCAACCAGTGCCGTCAGAAGTTGTAAATGCTCCAACACTGGAAGGTTTTAAGAAGAGATTGGACAATCATTTGTCTGAAATGGTCTAGGGTTTCCTCCTTTAACAGGGGGTTGGACTAGAAGACCTCCAAGGTACCTCCCAACTCTGTTATTCTGTTCTGTTAACTATTAATAATGACAGAGAAGAAGAACCAGAAGGATTGTTAACAAGAATGGAAATGACCAAAAATCAGTTTGGACAAAGTTCTCACATTCGGGGTGGTGGTGGAAGAAATTTATTTTTTTGCAATGCTGCCTGCGTACATTTCTGTAGAGATAAAAACCAGCAGCTTTTTCTTCCTCGTAATCACAAGGAAAGACTTCAGTCTTAATTTTAATTTTCTGGGCCTGTCACAATTCATTAGAGAGGACGAAAGAAGAGGCTGAATAAAATCGGGTTTATCACACTGTGAGAGGCCGGTGGTTTGTACAAGTGGGGTGAATCAGACCACGTCAAACCTTAGAGTGGTTTAATTCATTAGGACACAACTTGCACTGCGAACGTGCCTCGGCTCTTGTGACCCCCAAATTATACAGTTTGGCGCATTGTGGAAAGATGCTTGCTATCAGTTACGTATTCAAAGAGCTGATTCCTTATTTAGGATGAAAATAGTACACAGAACATAGAATCGTAGGGTTGGAAGGGACCTTGGAGGTCTTCTAGTCCAATCCCCAGTCCAAGGTAGGAGTGTTAGAAATTCTGTGTGTGTGTGTGTGTGTGTGTGTGTGTGTGTGTGTGTGCATAGATAGATAGATAGATAGATAGATAGATAGATAGATAGATAGAACTATAGTACCACAGAGCAAACAAAAAGTACAATCACCATGTGCTTTACTGCTCAATTGCTTAACTGTAACAGGAAACAGGAAACTCTGCTTAGAACAAAAGAGCATAGAGTATATACTATAGATCCAAACTTTGAAACGCTGCCCTCTACTGGCTGAATACTACTGTAGTTGTTGCATACAAAATACATTCCAACAATGAATTCCAACAAGAAGACCTTATATCACCCGGACAAATAGTTGTCCAGTCTCTTCTTGAAAACCTCCAGTGACGGAGCACCCACAGCTCCAGGAGGCAAGCCGTTCCAAATATTGTGATTGTTCCAAATATCAAGAAATGTGTCCTTCATTCTAGGTTGAATGGTGGAGATGGTGGTGCCACATGAAGCCCCCCCCCTTCAATATTCTCCCAATAACTGATAAAATAAGAGAATAAAAGAATTTAATTTAATAAAAGAAGAGAAAAGAAGAGAAGAGAAGCAAAGATTAGGGGACTGGGCACCAAAGCATAGAATGAATGGTTGCGAGAACTGGCTACAGGTAGACCTCGACTTACAACAGTTCGTTTAGTGACCAAAGTTATAATGCTTCTGCTGAAAAAAGTGACTTATGACAGAAAAATGGGCAGTTTTCAAATCGCGGGCTCACCAAATCGGTTGTTACACCAGGTTGAGTCCCACCACTGGGCAGGACAAGAAATAATGGGTGGAAGCTCATCCAAGAAAGATCCAACCGAGAAGTAAGGAGAATCACTCAAAACCTTTCAATTGCCCTGCAACGGAGAGATTTACTACTGCAGTTCTATCCGGAGGACAGCAGAGGTAGTAACGCACTTCTGATCCAGCCTCCATCTGTCTCTTGATTCACAGGGATGGCCGAAAGCTGAGAGGGCTCCTTTGAGCCCTGGGGTTGTAAGGGACATTTGTCCCGTATGGTGGGTTTTACAGGAGGTAGCATGCAGTGCAGAGATAAGCCCCCCCCCCAGGAGTGATTCACTGTCGTCTGTTGTTGCCAAGTCTGAGAAGGTACAGGGAAGAGAGGAAGAAGAAATAGTCTACCATTCGTAGCTTAGCTTGGGCTGATGTCTCCTTGAGGAATGCACGAGGAGAGGAAGGAGAGAGAAAAATTGGGAAGCCCTAGCATAGTGGCTAATGTAATGGCATGTGCGAATGTCCTTGGGATGGGAAGAGAGGCTGTTAGGGAAGGATAAGATAAGAGAGAGTGGAGCCCGCAGCTGCATAACGGGCAGAGAAGAAAACTCCCAAACTTCTCAGGCTATTAAAAAAGACGGTGGGAGGATTTGTACTTTCAGACTTGCAAGATTCTGTTAATGTAGCTTTACAATAGAGTATAATTCGCTCATCTGATTGTGTTTCCTGTCCAGTCTGTTTGGGAAAGCTGACATCATCAATCTTGCCGGTCTCGATGTACAATGGACTTTACCTCTCTTTTTATTTTGGTAAGTTAGGGAGGATCATTCCTGAATTTTTTTTCCCTGCTGGGAGAACGAGAGGTCAAGGGAGGAGAGGAGGAAAGGGGATGGAGAGAGAGAGGAGAGGAGGAGAGAGAGAGGCAGAGAGGAGGAGAGGTAATGGGGGGAGGAGGAGAAAGAGGGAGAGAGAGAGAGAGAGAGAGAGAGAGAGGGCTCAACCAAAAATCTTTTAGATTTTAGCAAGAGTGTTAAGCCAAAATACCCTTTAACAACAGACCTCCAGACATTTTGGTGGTCTCTGAGCTTTCCTAAGCTGAGAAACAGTATTCGTTAAAAATTCCCAATGCTTCCATCCCGCACGTCTTCAAGGCAGACCTAGTTAAAAATCCCTGCAGCTGAGCCTATTTGCCCCTCTGGTGTTGTGGGTGGTTGAAACCGCGTCACACGTAAAACTGCATTGTAAATTTTTACAGAGACAGTAGGTCAATTTACATTGTGCCCCTAATAGATCAATTCCCAGGGAGGCCCCATAAATTTTTCTCCTTCGGGGATTTAAAACCATTCATTGTATGTGCAGCAGCGGAACGTTTTGGGTCACTATGATGAAGGCAAGACATAACTGGTCAAAGACAAATTTACCTTTGTGTTAAAATACTGCTTGGTTTGTTATATCCTGACCATTAATTCTAGAGGACATATAGTTTATTTTTTATTTTTTATTTTATATCTATATCGGTGCTTTTGATTTCTCTCCTGGGTAGCAATTGTACTAACCTGGTCATACGGGTTTGATTGTTAGTATTGTGTGGAGTCTGGGCTAGCAGAGCTTTTTACTGGCCAGTTGCCTTTCCTGTTGCAAGGGCAGAGTTTTGTTCGGTAAATATCTATTCTCAGTGTGCCCAGAGAGAGAAAAATATCTGCCTCTACCTGGGATCAAACTCACAGCCTCCTGATTGTGAGCCCCCCCACCCCCCAGGCCACCGCCCCGCCCCTTCTACACCTCCAAACATCCCCGTATAATTTTAGGGCAAGGAAGATTTGAGCTCCTTCAATTAAAAAAAAGAAACAATTAGAAAGTCCATTCTGGAGCAATAACAACGCAGATGAATCTGGTTTGTTTGTTTTTTTTTAAAGTTCATTTAAGAATTTACGCTTGATTAGCCTGTTCTTTAAATAAGCTGTTTCTACCAGCGGAAAGGCATTAATTCAGCTGAATTAGGCCCCTGTTTTGCATAAGTGTGGGGTATCATTTTATACAGCGGCAAAAGGGAGGGATCCAAACAGAGGAAGGAAATCTGCGTGACATTCACCGATTTATTCACAGGCGAGGACAGCAAAGGGGACACGGTTGCTATAACTTGAAATCGAAGCACAAATGCATCCCAGGATAACTTGAGGGGGGATTCACCCTCATTCTTCAATCCGCTATCGCTCTAGGTCCATGATTCGCTACGAAACTTTGTGGTCGGGCTTAGTTTTTATTTATTTTTATTTTATTTATTTGATTTGATTTGTCAATTGTTTACAAGATAATAAGTATAAGTGTATACATAGTTATGAATACATGAGATGGGTACATATAAGAAAAATAAAATAAAAATAAAATAAAAAATAGGACAGGGACGACAGGCACGTTGGTGCGCTTATGCACGCCCCCTTTTTGGGAAGGAATATAAGGGGTGGGGGCAATTCTGCCTCTGCCTACCAGCATCCATCGGTATTCATCTGGCCAGCGTCCCTTTTATTCCCTCCCTCCTTCCTTTTTTCCCTTTCTCACCATGGAAGCTGTCCTCTCCCCTCCCCCCTCCTCTCTTCCCCTTCCCCCTCTCCTTTCCTTCCTTCCTTCTCTCTTTTCCTCTCCTCTCCCTTCCCCTCTTATTCCCTCCTCTCCTCTCCCCTTCCCTCTCTCCTTCCCTTCCCTTTCTCCTCTCTCCTCCTCTTCCCTCTCCTCTCTTCCCCTTCTCTCTCTCTCTCTTTCCTTTCCTTCTTTCTCTCCTTTCCCCTCCCCCTCCTCTCTCTCCTTTCCTTTCCTCTCCCTTCCTTTCCCCTCCCCTTCTCCCCTCTCACTTAGCAACCGAAATGTGGGGCTCCCTTATGGTCATAAGTCGAAGGTCCCCTGCCTTTTCTCCCCTAAAAAAGAAAGATGGAAGGCAAAAAATAAATGAAACCTCCATGAACAGGGGCAGCCAGCCTGCCTTTTTTGCAAGAGCCAGGCCGTGGTTATGAAGGATGGCTGTGCCTTTCCCCCCACCGCCGCCTTCTTTTTAATTTAAGAAGTCTAATTCCTGCTTTCCAGCATCAAATTCCCCACAAAGCCTGCTGCAGTTTACTAGCGTATCAGTTGCCTTGAAACAGATAAAGAAAGAAAGGCAGGAGGGAAAAACAGAAAAACTGTACGTTAAACTCATTCAAAGGCAGATGGTATCAGTGAGACTAAAGGCAGCTCGGCCACCCCCTGGAAAGGCAATTTAGAGATGGCTCAATTCGGGAATGTCCTTGGAGTTTTATCACCTTCTCAAGCTCTTCCTTAAAAGGAGCAGGAGATAAAGAGAGAGAAATATCGATTGTTTCCTAGCATGATTTGATTGCTTATTTGTACCCTATGACTATCCTTAAGTATTGTCCCTGAGGATTCTTCACTCTTGACGGAGGTACCTTTTCTTTTTTGTATACTGAGAGCATTTGCACCAAGACAAATTCCTTGTGTGTCCAATCACCCTTGGCCAATAAATAATTCTATTCTATTCTATTCTATTCCATCCCATTCTATCCTATTCTATTATTATTCTACTATTCTATTCTATTATGATTTTACTATTCTACCATGATAAGCCTGGTTTATGTACATATGCCCTCAGTGTACTTATGTAGACTGATGATCTTACGCACCAAGACAAATTCCTTGTGTGTCCAATCACACTTGGCCAATAAAGAATTCTATTCTATTCTATTCTATTCTATTCTATTCTATTCTATTCTATTCTATTCTATTCTATTCTCATTCTACTATTCTACCACTATAAGCCTGATTTATGTACATATGCTCTCAGTGTACTTATGTATACTGAGAGCATTTGCACCAAGACAAATTCCTTGTGTGTCCAATCACCCTTGGCCAATAAAGAATTCTATTCTATTCTATTCTATTCTATTCTATTCTATTCTATTCTATTCTATTCTATTCTATTCCATTCTATCCTATTCTATTATTATTCTACTATTCTATTCTATTATGATTTTACTATTCTACCATGATAAGCCTGGTTTATGTACATATGCCCTCAGTGTACTTATGTAGACTGATGATCTTACGCACCAAGACAAATTCCTTGTGTGTCCAATCACACTTGGCCAATAAAGCATTCATTCACTCACTCACTCGCTCACTCACTCACTCACCCACTCACTCGTTCTCCAAAGCACCAGAAGGCAGGACAACAAGCAATGGGTAGAAACTAATCAAGAAGAGAAGCAATCTAGAACGAAGGAGAAATTTCCTTTCGGCTCAGAATCCATGCTCAGCCTCGTATTATTCCTACCTGTGAAGAGGCCACGAGCCACAACTGCATGTGAAATAACAATTAAGAGAGCAAAGGTTGGATTATCTAATTCCAACCTTCTTCACCGTTTGAGTTTGTTCTTCTTCGGCTCAAAAGCAACCTTGGCTTAATTTTTGCGTAACACTCCAGCTGCAATTGTTGTATTTTCTTCTCCTGGCTAGTCAATTAACACATCCTTTTGTTTTGTGTTTTTTTCCCCCCTCCCCTGGCTGTGTGCAATATAATAGTACCTACTCCTGAGGAGCTGCCTTCTCTCTCTCCAAGCCCGCAACCCACGTTTAAAACCTAGCAAGGGTTTTTGCACATTAGCAGACGTGGCTGCCAAGGCTTTCAATCAAGTTAAACATGCTGCCCTTTGCCAATGCGGTCTGAAATTCGAAATGGATATGTTAATGTACTTTCTTGTTTGCACTAGGTTGCTCCAGCTGTTCTATCTGGGGGAACAGTCGGTTTTAAAAAGTAGTCTCACCATTCCTAAATCAACATGGCTTGGCTACATGGGGTTTGGGGCATTGCACCCTCCTCACGGTTGAAAATGTTCAATCGATGCTCTCCATCCTCACAGGCCACATGGTTCTCTTAGAAGCCGGCTTGCTAAAACCACAAATTTGTTTGTTCTCCCCCCACCAAAAAATATTTTCCCCTTACAATGCTGAACCATTGTCACAGCTTTTTTTCAAACCCCATTTGAAAAGCCTAGGCATGTCAGAATTCCCTCCGGCTACACTTGAATTTCGCCATTCTTTTTCTTTCTTTCTTTCTTTCTTTCTTTTCTTTTCTTTATTTCTCGTTCCAAAATATCCAGCAGCTGAAATCTCAAACAGCGCTATTTGTCCTGAGTCTTAAGGAAAACAGAAAACTGCAGCGGGGGGGGGGGGTGTATTTCTGAAAAGATTTGCCACAAAAGGAGGAGGAGGAGGAGAAGGAGGAGGAGGAGGAGGAAGGAGGAGAAAGGAAGAAGAAGAAAAAGGAGGAGGAGGAGGAGGAGGAAGGAGGAGAAAGGAAGAAGAAAAAGGAGGAGGAGGAGGAGGAAGGAGGAAGGAAGGAAGGAGGAAGAAGAAGACAAAGAAGGAGGAGGCGGAGGAGGAGGAAGGAGGAAGGAGGAAGGAAGGAAGGAAGGAAGAAGTATGCGTGCATGGATTGTCACATTTCAATCAGGCAGCTGTGATTGGGAAAAAAACAAAGAAAGCAACACCTTTCTTGTTGTAAGATGGCACGGTTAACTACAGCAGGGGCCGGGAAATTTATTTGGGAGGGGGATCTAACTTGCTTGCTATGCTACCTGAGCCACGGCAGGCAAATCAGAGCATTTTTTTAATG
Source organism: Pseudonaja textilis (assembly GCF_900518735.1). The sequence continues at coordinate 11,411 of NW_020770038.1, forward strand.
AGACTGAAGAAAGGTTACATAATCAAGGAACGGCGATGCTTTCTGAAGCTGTCTGAAGCCTCCAGGGACCCCTTCCGTGTCCTTAACTTGCAAATAAAAATATAAATAGGGAAAGGCTTGAAATGTTGGAATCCTGGAAGGATGTCAGATCGACTCCTCCTCCTCCTCTGTTCTGTGCGTGGTTTGACCGATAGGCCTCGACTTGCAACCGTGATGGAGCCAGTGGTGGTATGCTACCGGTTTGGCCTGGTTTGGCCGATCCATCTATTCTATTCTATTCTATTCTATTCTATTCTATTCTATTCTATTCTATTCTATTCTACTCTACTCTACTCTACTCTACTCTACTCTACTCTACTCTATTCTTATTGTACCCTATGGCTATTATTAAGTGTTGAACCTTACGATTCTTGACTCTTGATGAATGTATCTTTTCTTTGATGTACACCGAGAGCATTTGCACCAGAGACAAACTCCAATCACACTTGGCCAATAAAGAATTCTATTCTATTCTATTCTATTCTATTCTATTCTATTCTATTCTATCCTATCCTATCCTATCCTATCCTATTCTATTCTACTCCATACCAGTCCATTTTTCTATTGCAGACTCAATTTGCAATTAATCAGTGGAACAACTTGCCTTCAGAAGTTGTGGCTGCTTCAAAACTGGAGATTTAAAAGAAGAGATTGGACAACCATTGGTCTGCAGTGGTGCAGGGTCTCCTGCCTGAGCAGGGGATGGACTAGAAGACCTCCAGGCTCCCTTCCTAATCTGTTACTCTGGTTTCAATCCAAGCTGAGCAGCCCTCAATGCAAGGTTCCAAAGAAGCCAGAAAAATGGTGGGACCGAGTCTTTTTCAAGAAAGGAAAAACAATTCGGAACTGAGTGAGCTGCTTCTCCAAGCCAACCCGGTTTAGCTGGCTGATGTTATTATTTTTTTTTTCTTTTTTCTTTGAGAGCAAATCCCCAGTTCCATTTCCAAGCAGTTCTCATCCAAACATTTCCCTTTATTTCATTTGCCTGGGAAGTTGCCGTATGAAATAACTGGCACTTGAGGGCAAGCAAGCAAGCAGACAAAAAATTCCCAGTGTCATAAGAAGATGATTTTCATTACAAAGCTAGCACAGGGCTGTAAACAGAATTCAAAGTATATTTTAGATGGGAGCAGCAATTTTTTTTTTTTTACCCCCTGAAGCTGCACTGTTGATTTAAGTTAATTTTTATTTAAAAATGGGGTGGGAAGCAGCCTTTTTTAAAAGCTGGCCTTTCTTTTGTCTTTTTTTAAAAAAATAGATCTATTTTCTCACCATGTGCATTTATACATCCAAATTAGACTGTGTTGTTTCTCTGTGTCATATAATATATGTGGCTATGTGCGTAATCTTTCATTTATTTATTAATACTTTTGTCATGTTTATGTAGTGTATGTTAGAGGTGAACATTTGAGAGCTTTGAGACAAAATTTCATTTTAATGTATGCCAATTAAGCGTACATTTAAAGCGACAAAGTTATTCTAAGTCTAGTTTTGGACTTCACTCTGACCGCACTTTAAGAATAGAATAGAATAACAACAGAGTTGGAAGGGACCTTGGAGGTCATCTAGTCCAACCCCGATCGAGAAGGAGAATCTATTTCAAATATCAGCCTCTACCTAGGATTGATTCACAGCCTCCTGGTTGTGAGGCGAGAGCTCCACTTCTAGGCCACTGTATGGACTTCGTACTTCGGTTGAATTTTTACAGTTCATTTGGCACTTTAGTTGTTGGCAGCCATTCAAAGGAGAGAAAGGTGGGTGCTTATCTCGAGGAACTGTTTGGGATGAACATAATTCACAGCATCGAAACAAAACAAGAGCTGTTTGGACTAAGCATGTGCTTAATTATGGTCTTGGAAGCCTTGGTCAGAACACCAAATTTTCTAAGTAAAGTTAGAAGCATAAATTTAAAAAAAAAAATTGGTCAGTTTTTGCAAAGTGGCTAGGTCTCTGCCAATCTCTGCTTGGAAGGGACCCGAGTTAACTTCGATCTTCAGGATATCTCTGAAAATTCATCCCTTCCCGTGTTCCTGGACGGCGGTGCTTCTCTCGAACCTTTCAAAGGAGGCACCTGAGGACACGGGGGGGGGACGCAACTCCAGGGGCATCTGAGGGCACGATGGAACTGAGAGTGGAGGACACCAATCTCCCATCCTTGGCGGGGTGGGGGTTGGAGTAGATGACCTACAAGGTCCCTCACAACTTTCTTATTCTATATTCTTCTGCTCTGCCAGTCTGGGCTAGTGGTTAAGGCTCTAGATTCAACGCCAGGAGGCCATGAATTTTGTGTTTTACGCTACAGAAGGTTGGGCTGGGTGATTTTGGACCAAGTACTTCTCCTCGCTCACAGACGAACAACCAACCGGCTCTGAAATACGTTGCCGAGAAATTGGCAAGGACGTAGCATTGATTTGGTCAAGCTTATCCACAGATAAGATGGGTTGTTGTTGTTGTTTTTTCTGAGGATCAGGAGTTAAATCAGCATTTATTATCTTTTGAGGCCCAGGAAAAACACGGACACCACCACTTCTACTCAGCCTCTGCACTTCTGCATCAAAAGCAACCCCGCTTCCGCAGTCCCACCACGGGCCACCTTATGGGCCCCTTCAGGGTGCAGACGGTCTAGCCAAAACAACTCTATGTCTCTGCCAAGCTTGACATCCAAAAAATGGCGCAATACCCGAATAAATATCTAGAAGGAGCCCAAAGGGACTGTAAGACCATCACCCTGGGAAAACTGTGTCCAGTTTTGGTCACCGTGATGCAAGAAAGATGTTGAGAGTCTGGAAAGAGTGCAGAGAAAGAGCAGCAAAGATGATTAAGGGATTGGAGGCTAAAACATAGGAAGAAGGGTTGCAGGAATTTGGGTAGGTCTAGTCTAATGAAAAGAAGGACTAGGGGAGACACGAGAGCAGTCTTCCAATCTCTCAGGGGCTGCCCCAAAGAAGAGGGAGTCAAGCTACTCTCCAAAGCACCAGAGAAGGCAGGACAAGAAGCAATGGATGGAAACTAACCAAGGAGAGAAGCAACCTAGAACTAAGGATAAATTTTCTGATAGTCAGAACAATTAACCAGTGGAACAACTTGCCTCTAGAAGTTGTGGCTATTCCATCACTGGAGGCTCCAGTATGGCATAGGGTCCCTCGCTTGAAGAGGGGGTTGGACTAGAAGACCTTTAAGGTCCTTTCCAACTCCGTTATTCTGAATCCTTGGAGAATCCTGGATTTTGACCCAGCTGCCAAGGAATACTTGTGGGTGGTGGAAGAATACCGTTAGCAAGAGCTTTTTTAAATAATACTAATAATAATACACCAGTGGATTTCAGACAAAACCAAAACCAAATTAGGTTGGTGGGTGATTTCTCTCCCGCCACCCTAATGGTTGGTGGGTAATTTCTCTTCACTCCTAATGAAAAGAAGGTTACAGCAGGGGAAACAATCCCGAGTTTGGGAGGTTGAAGAGAGAGAAATATATGCAAGGAAGCTCAGGGCCCTAAAAGCATTTTCTGCCCCTCGGAAATAAGGCTTTTGAATTTGGGGGATGGGTGGGTGAAGTAAGGTCGGGAGGTTCCAAGCCTGCTGCACCCATGGAGGCCCCTTTGGCGGTACGAGTCAATTTCCCTTAGCCATCTTAGAATCCTGGGGCTGGAAGGGGTCTTGGAGATCATCTAGTCCAACCCGCCCTGCTCAAGCAGCAGACCTTATAACCGGGGTGCGGGACGGGGGATGACGACAAATGGCTCTCTCCAGATCTTTTGTGAAAAATGATCCGATCCAATCCAGGAGGCAAGCCGTTTCCCGTTGATTCATTGAGATTCCCCCGATCCAGTTTCTTCTGGCCACGGGAGAAGAGATCCGGTCCAGCCAAGCCCCACGAAATCAAATCTCCAGCTATTTACAGAATCTATCCGGTTGATTTTGGAGGGCCCCAGAGAGGAAAAACATTTTCCCTGAAGTTTAACCCCTCCCCCCAATTTTAATGTGTTCGTTTGTTTACCATCCGAGAGTTTAGACCCAGGAGTCAGCAACCGGAGGCTCTGGAGCCGCATGGGGCTCTCTTCCAATCCCTCTGCTTGCGGCGCCCTGCCTACTCAAAACATGCACTGCCACTGTCAATGTGCAATGCGATTTATTGAGCTTTTCGAACCCCACACCACCCCCTGGTAGGCTAAATCCAAGGAAAGGAAAGTCTCAGAAGAAAACAGAACCTTTAATTCAAGGATAGATGCTGGTTTCTGCGGCGGCTCTGGAAATAAGTCAGGCATGGGAAGGATTTTTGTGGCTCCCGGTGTCCCCTTTTCTGTGGGACACGGGTCCAAATGGCTCTTTGGAGTGTTTTAAGGTTGCCGTTTAGGCACACCCGGGCAGCTTGTGAACTGGAGAGAAAACGACTGTTTGAATACAGCTGAAGACAAGAGAGAGAGAGAGAGAGAGAGAAGAGAGAGAGAGGTGGGAAGTTGCGGGGGGGCGGGATAGACCCAGGGGGAGCTGTTTATGTGGTTCTTTTTGGTGGGGGGGGAGGAAGCTGCCCGTTTTCTGCAGAAGCGAGCGTTTCTTTGCGCCCTCAGACCCGGGCCGCACCCGGGTGGGAAGGTAAGATTCCCCACGCAACGGGCTGAGCCCGGTGTCCAGTCAGTGGCAAACCGTGAAGCCGACACGGGAACTCCCGTGATTTTCTCTTCGGTCACGCCGAAGATCCGAGAGACAGAGAGAGAGAGAGAGAGACCCACGGCAAGCTTCCACGCAGGACGCGAACCCACGGGCTCGGTTCGAAAAGGCGGCCTGCGGGCCTTCTTTCGCTTTCGAGGCGGAACCTGTTGAGTCCCCAGTGGGTTGGGCCCCAGTGTTTCTCATTCCCTTCCTCCCCTTCCCTTCTCCCTCCCAAACAAGGCGGCTGCCAATCTCATCGGTTCTAAAATATAAAATATACCCATTCCTGCGTGACTTTGGCCAACGATCGATCTATTTGGGGTTGGTGGCGGGGAGAGAGAAGGTTGGCGGGGGGAGGAAAGAGAGAGGCAGTCGAGGCGGTGAAAGAGAGATTGACAGCTCAACAGCCCCCCTTCCTTCCCCCCTCCGCAATTCCGCGTGGACCCCTCTGGAAAAGCCCAATCCAAGAGACGCCATCGGGAAAATCTGCCGCGGTGGGCGAGGAGGAGGAGGGGAGAAGGTACCCCCTCCTGGCTACCTAATATGAACGCCTCCCCCTGCCTCAAATTCCTTCCGAGGGAGAGGCAGGATTCCCCACACCCCACACCCCCGTCGCTCGCTCACTCACTCACCCACCTACCCACATCCTATAACCTAGGAGCCAGGCTGGTGTGTTTTTCTGTTGGCGCACGGATGCGGCCGCGGGAGGCTGGAGGAGGCGGCGGGGGGGGGGGCTCCTCGCCACGCGTGGAATGAGGGAGCGCTGGGAGTTTCTTTTTCCTCTGGTGGGGGTGGTGGAAAAGGGGGCGCGTGAGTTCGAATCGGGGCTGGGAGGAAGAGAAGAAGGAAGGGGGGGTAGAAGAGAGAGAGGGGAGAAGGAGTGACGGGGGGACGTTGGGAGCCTGCCTTTCCAAGTTGCAAGTCCGGTGGAAGCGCCGCAGAGGGTGTTTATATCACAGGGTGACAACCCCCCCCCACTCTCGCTTTCTCTTCCCGCCCCCCCCCCGCCAACCCACCAGAGCGGCCTGGAAGGAGACTGCCGCCCCCGCCGCTACCTGTTCCGCGCGCAGCCCGCAGGAAAATGCCTTTTGTGGTGCAAAAACAGCGGAGGGGAGAGAGAGTTGGTGGGGGGGGAGAGAGGGGGGGCTCGGGAAACTCCCCTCCCTCTCTGCCGACGCTCCCCCTCCCTCCCCCACGCGGGAACGATTCCTGCTGGGCTCACTTTAAGCCCAGCACGTCTCCAGCCGGTCTGTCGCCCTCCCTCCAAGACAGCAAACACACACACACACACGCACGCACGCTGCTGCGGTGCTTTTCAGCCAGATTTCCACGCGTCTCTCCCCCTCCCTCCCTCCCTCCCCTCCCCCCTGCACCCTTCAATCTCTGGTCCCAAGTTCTCCCCGCGAGACGAATGGTTCCCCCGCGGGGAGGGGGGGGAGTACGCTTTGAAGCCGATCCCAGCCCGGCTTCTGTCTCTTTGGGGGGTTCCTGGCCGCCTCGCCTCTCCCTCGCCTTCCCTTCCTTCCTCCGAACAACCCTGCGAGGTAGACCAGATCAACACACACACACACACACACACACCTACACACCTCTAGAGTGCCTTACCCGCCCCTTTCGCCCCCTCCTCTCCGCGCCCCCCCTTCCTGGGCGACCTCTCTCTTTCCTCTTCTACCGCGGCATCCAAAACACCCCTGCGCACGTCAGAACACCTCGCCACTTATTTTTTGGGGGGGGGCGGGGGTTGTTTACCAGCTTCACTTTCCCAGGATTGGGCGGGTGGTTGGTTGGTTGGTTGGGAATGTCCCCCCCTCCTGCACCAACCCCGCGCCCCTTCCCCGAAGCCGCTGCCCCCCCCCCTCTTCCCCGGGGTTCAGGTAAACAGGCACGTTCCACGCGCGCACCCCGTTTTTTCTCCCCTCCCTCGGGGTTGCTCTTTCCAGCCCACTTCCACGCAGCCTTCCCCCCCAATTTCTCGGTACCTTCCAATTCGTCTTCGGGGATATCCACCGGGTTGGGATCCGCTGCCAAAATGTTGGGAATGGTATAAATTCCCCGATACATCAAAGCGGCCGTCACGGGATGGAACGGCATCTTGGCTGTTTGCAGAAGCCGAAACTTTAATCCCAAATGTCATAAAGAGGCGAGTTGGATGCCACGCGGGAAGCAGGCGCGCGCGAGGGGCGATCGGTGGGGTGCGAGGAGGGGGAGGTAAGTGGGTTTCCTTCTTCCCACTCCCCCCTTTCCTTCCCCTAAATATTGCTTTTCGCCCACCTCCGGGGCTGGAAGCTCCTTCAGCGGTGGATCCGACCGCTTGCCCGCCACGCACCGGCGGGTCCTAAGTGGAACTCGCGTGGAGAGCGGCGCCGAAGAGACATGGGAGGCGAAGCCCCCGGGTGGAAGGAGCGGCGGTCGAGGAGAAGCTCATTCCCTTCGCCCGGGAGGTGGACGGCTTGTCTCGACCTCCCTTTGGGTCGGTGCCGCAAAGCCCGAGACAAAGCCGGTTCTAGCTCCGGCGTGGAGATCTACCTCCGACTCCGCCAGCCCGGAGTCCAATTCCCGGAGATGACAACTCGAGGAGAAGAAACTCAGCGCCTGCCCGGTCCGGTCCCTCGTGGGCGGGGAGGTGCGGGGGTGGAGTGGGGGCTCCTCGAGCTTCAGCCCCCGCCAGTCCGCCGCAAGCAGCCTTCTGGGCCGGCCTCGGTTCTCCGCAACCTCACCCACCCCCCGCAAAAAAATCCCCCTCCTTAAAGGAGCGCAAGGAGCAGCAGGTAAACAGGTATGCAGGCAGGCGACGGGTGAGGGATGTGGGGGACGCCAAGGGTCCAGGCCGCTCCAGACGAAGTTTCTCCAGCCGCCAGACCCAAACAGAACCGATTCCTTTCCGGGTCTCCTGCCGGTTTCCTCGGCTTCTCTTTTCCTCGTCGGCTTCTTTGCTCCGGTTGACTCACGACAGTTCCACGCGCGCCTTCCGCTGTCTGTGTGGCAAAAGCATCTACAGTAAACCTTTTTTGTGCAGGTGGTGGTGGTCGGGGGGGGGGGAAAGATATCGCCTGCCAGAGGAAGGAGGCGCGCCGGCTGCCACCCCACCTTCTCCAATCTCCCTCCCCCTCCCCCCCCCCCCCC
>NW_020770038.1:19321-33146 GCF_900518735.1 Pseudonaja textilis
TCCCCCCCCCCCCCCCCGTTATGCAGTGCGGGTTGGACAGGTGGCGAGCGATCTCTGCTGTTGGCGGGCAGCCCCTTGGAAGCAGCTTCCCTGCACCTGGATGATTTCCCCCACCCCCCCCCCCCCCCCATAGGATGCCCCCGCTGGGCCAGCAAAGGGAAATGGTTAAGCTCGGCTTCGGCCCGGTTTTCACTCATCCCTGGATGTGCGCCCTGGGCCAGTTCTGACTCACTCGGTGCGATGGGACAGCAATGTCTTCCCAAGGAGAAGAGACCCTGGGCACCGGTGGTTCGAGGTGGAAGGACGTGTCCTGGCATTTATTTAAGGGAGTAGGGGCTAAAACGTGGCAATTGTTCGTGGCGTTTCTCCTCTACCCATTGCCGGTGTCATCAGCAGGGAGGGAGGAAGGAAGGAAGGAATGAGAGGGAGAGGGAGAGAGAGAGAGAGAGAGAGAAAGGCCAAAGAAAGGGGAGGGAGAAAGAGAGAGAGAGAGAGAAAAGAAGAAAGGAAGGGGAGACTGGGAAAGAGAAAAGTGGATGGATGGATGGATAGATGGATGGAGAAGCGAAGAAGGAAGGAGAGGGAGGTGAAGAGAGGTAGAAAGGAGAAAGAAAGAGAAAGAGGGAGGGAGAAAGGAAGAAAGGAAGGGGAGCTCAATTGTGATGGCAAGTCGAGGGCTCTCTGTACCTTTTCTTTTAACAAGTCTCTTTAACTTCTCCCCTCTTCACCCCTCCTGCCTTTAAACCATTGGCCAAAATGTTTCCTCTGGTCAAGTCAACGCACACACAACGCACAACGCAAGTCAATGCCATTTACTAAACCTGTAGGGAGATTGGTCAAGATTGAAGGGTTGGAAGGGAACCCAGAGGTCATCGGTCCTATCTTTGCCAGTGCTGGAGTCCATGGGGCAGAGAGCAAACGTAATTGAACACTTGTGTTCGCACACAACCCCTCCCCCCAAAAAAACCCAACCGGATTTCAGTTCCCAGATTCAGCACCTTGGACAGAGGCAGCCCAACCTTGGGAATTTTGAGCAGTCATTTCCTTGCAGAATCAAATAAATTGATCTCAGGCAGCAAGGACGTTTTGCTTTTCGACATATATTTGTGTGTACAATTTCATAGCAAATTGTAGGTATTATATAAATTCCTTCATCCTCATGTTTAATCTACATCTTTCTTATTTTCAAAAGCCCATAAATCATCGTGTCATTTTTTTCCCCCTTCTTTCAGCAAAAATTTAATAAAAGGTCTCAAGTCTTTCAAAACATTTTTTCGTTGTTATTATATTTTGTTTCCCCTTGACCAAACAGGTCAGCCTCAGCATTTCTGAAAAAGCCCATTCCTCCACTCTGGAGATAACAGTATTTTTTTATATATATATATATGTATAATCACATCTTGCTGCAATTGCCATCTAGAAAAATCAGTCTACCATCACAGTTTGTTTTCGGTGCCCAAAAGTCACGATAAAAAGAATTCTGCTTTCTTCTTTAATCTTCAAAATCTTTCACATCGTTGCATGAACTGGTATCAAAAACTTGCTCAGCAGTCCCACCACGCATCATAAAACATCTCATGTTCTTCATATTTTTTAACCCTGGTTTGAAACGTTCATTTGGGTTGGTTTCTCCGGTGTCATGGGCCAACAAGACATCCTTTTGCAGAAAAAAAAAAGATCTCATAAATTATGACACAGTGTAAATGGAATACCAGGGAGCCACATTCTCTCTCTCAAGCGCCCATCTCTGTATTAATCAAATTTTCTGCATTTATGTAATACACCCCAGGCCACCAACAGACTATGTGATGACCCAAAGGGGCGTGGCACAAAGGCAACACAGTCAAATAATCAAGAAGAGTCCCTTTATTATCTCCAACTTTGCCCGCAATGTCCAGGTTACCTTCGGCTGGAGAAAAAAAACTCTCCCAAGAACAGCCTTTAAGTGGAGGAAATTCAGTCTGAAAACAAAGTATATACAAACCGTAAATAAAAATCCACACTGCAGCAATTAACTGGACAGGGCAGGAGAAGGAATTGCAGGCTTGAAAGCTCAGCAAAACACACACAGTTGGGAAGAAGCCAGGAACCCAGGTAAACCTTGATACCAGATAATCCACGATTTGCTCCCAACAACTTTGCTGTGTGCGGCTTGCCTTTTTAAACACTGTGTTCCCAGCTGCAGCTAATGAAGGAGATCAGGGCCCTTTCCTCCCCCGTAAGGCATGCAGCTCATATTGCTCCCTTCTCCATTCCTCCCTGCGTGCCCTAGGATGAAGAGTGGGGTGGGCCTGGATCTTCCTCTGAATTCCCTCTCCCTTGTTCTACCTAACCCCTGCTCTGCCTAGCTGGACTTTTGCCCTTCCCCGGTTTCTTCCACAGCCAACAGAGACACACTCCCACTCCCTGTCAGCTGCTCGGCCTCCCGCTCCGAATCAGAGTCCGACAGGGGCATGGCAACTTAGGCTGGAAATGCACAACCCACTAATGAGCAGAAGTTGACATGAACCATCTAAGTTCGGCACAAGATGTCAAATGTGAGTCCTTTCCATGATCCAGTTAAGCGGGCTTTTGCACCGCTTGGTCAGGCACTGAAGGTTTGCAAAAAAAAAAATGCCTGTAGGATTACGTTAACAGGCAGCCACTGAGCTGGTGTGACTCAGCGCTGCCCATCTTACATTTTTCAGGATGGCATTTTTAAAAACCGACACAGTTTTGAAGCTGAAGATCTCTCTCTTTCTCTCTCTCTCTCTCTCTGAATGCAAGGAAGCCCAGACGCGATCCAATTAAAAACCAGCAGCGAATCAAGAGAATTTGAGGGTTCTTTTGAACCTGTGAGAATTAAGACTCTTGGTAGCCCTCAGCCTACGCTCACAATCGGCCCCCTCATTTCTGTTGCTAAATGAGATGGTTGTTTAAGTGAGCTTTTGCCTCCATTTTCCCGCCTTTCCTGCTGCCATTGTTAAGGAAATCACTGCAGTTGTTCTGAAGGAGCTGCTGATCCAGTTCTACAGAGGAATGATTGAGTCCGTCACCTGCACCTCTAGAACGGTCTGGTTTGGTTCTGCAACCTAACAGGACGGACACAGACTCCAGAGAGGAATTAGGACTGCAGAAAAAAAAAATTGCTACCAACCTGCCTTCAATCTAGGACCTGTCTACTGCAGGGCTCTGAAAATATCTACAGACCCCTCACATCCTGGACATAAACTCTCAAAACGTCGCTATAGAGCACTGCACACCAGAACAACTAGACAGAAGGCAGTTTTTCCCCGAACGCCATCACTTTGCTAAACAAGTAATTCCCTCAACACTCTCCAACTATTGACAAAGTCTGCACTACTATTAATATTAATTCTCCCATCCTTCTTATCGTCCATCCCCTCCTACTTGTGATTGTATGACTGTATATATCCTTACGATTTTTTTTTTACTGTTTTGTAGCATGATTTGATTGCTTATTGGACCCTAGGACTATCATTAAGTGTTGTACATGATGATTCTTGACTCTTGACGGATGTATCTTTTCTTTTATGTATACTGAGAGCATCTGCACCAAATGCAAAGACAAATTCCTTGTGTGCCCAATCACACTTGGCCAATAAAGCATTCAATTCAATTCAATTCTACTCTACTCTATTCTATTCTTATTGTACCCTATAACTATTATTAAGTGTTGAACCTTACGATTCTTGACTCTTGATGAATGTATCTTTTCTTTTATGTACACTGAGAGGATTTGCACCAAAGACAAATTCCTTGTGTGTCCAATCACACTTGGCCAATAAAGAATTCTATTCTATTCTATTCTATTCTATTCTATTCTATTCTATTCTATTCTATTCTATTCTATTCGGAACCCGATGGCAAGAGTTGTAGAGCGTATATCAAAGGCGGCTTGGATGGAATCGCAATGCCACCTAACTTTCAAGAGGCTGAAGGGACGCAATCCACTTTGCCACTCCATATCCTAGCAACTCTGTTCACACATTTTGCTAAGCTCAGAATGTGTGTGTGTATTGTGTGTGTGTGTGTGTGTGTGTGTGTGTGTGTGTTTTGCGGCATATGTTGCTGGGCAAACTCCCTTATTTTTTTTCAGCTTGTGGCTCCGGCATTGTAAAAAGCCAGAAAATGGGTCATTTGAGTAATTCAAAAGAGAATTGGATGAGTCTCTCTATACAATCACTTACAATGACTGAAAATGACACCTAGATGTGAGGAAGTGTGGGGGGGAAACCCATCCAATTTCATTTTTTTTAGAATCTATCAGATTTGCACTGTCTGCCCAAAGTCTATCAGTTGCTTTAACCCACCTTTTCCCCAACAATTGACAAGTTTGCTCTTTTCAGGAGTCCGGTTTTGGCTGAAGATGCTCCCGACAAAACAATGCTTTGGGATTTTACCGAGCTTAACAGGATAACAGTTGGAAGGGACCACGGAGGTCTTCTAGTCCCACCCCCTGCTCCAGCAGGAGATCCTATATCATTATGGACAAATGGCTGTCCAATCTCCTCTTAAAACCTTCCAGTGATGGAGCCCCCACAGCGTCTGGTGGCAAGTCGTTCCATTGATTAATTGTTCTCACTGTTAGGAAATTCCTCCTTAGTTCTAGGTTGCTTCTCTCCTTGATTAGTTTTCCATCCGTGGCCTCTTGTCCTGCCTTCAGGGGCTTTGGAGAATGGCTTGACTCCCTCTTCTTTGGGGCAGCCCCTGAGATATTGGAAGCCTGCTATCACATCATCCCCTAATCCTAGTCTTTCCATCAAACTAGACAATACCCAATTCCTGCAACCCTTCTTCATATGTTTTAGCCCCCAGTTCTGTAATCATCTGTGTTGCTCTTCTCTGCACTCTTTCTGGAGCCTCAGCGTCTTTTTTTTATATATATATATCGTGGCCATAAAGGGGCTGCCATAAATCAACTTATTCGCCAAAGCACCAGAAGGCAGGACAAGAAGCAACGGATGGAAACTCATCAAGGAGAGAAGCAACTTATGACTAAAGAGAAACTTCCTAAGAGTGGGGACAATTAACCCGTGGAACAACCTGCCTCCAGAAGTTGTGGGTGCCCCATCACTGGAGGTTTTGAGGAAGAGACTGGATCACTATTTGTCTGAAATAGTATAAGGCGTCCTGCTTGAGTAGGGGGTCGGACTAGAAGACCTCCAAGGTCCCTTCCAGCTGTGTTCAGATTGGCTGATTAATTCTGCAGTTGGGAACCCCCAGCTGAACTGAAAAGACAGAGCTCCAGATTTTGCCTTTCCAAATTCGACAAGCAGGTTAATCAATTTCTTGCATATCCCTCTGTAAGGTGAGGGGCCCACCGATAAAAGGCCGGCTTTGAATGCCCGTTGGCAACGCGCACGCTACAGGTTGTGTATGAAACACTGTGAACCAGCAAATAGCCACATGTCTTGGCAACAATGGCTATGTCCTTGCAATGGCCCCCACAGCTGCCTCACTGTTATTTCCCTCCCTTATTATTTTCCTCCGTTGCCTTCGTTTTTCTCCCTTAGCGAGACGTGATCCATTTTCTGCCTTATTTAACACTCTGCAAACACAACTGATCATCAGCCAGGGTTGGCAGGAGGGATCGGGCGCCGAGCACAGATGTTCCGTCTGCTCACGTGGTCGCAACCTGACTGTCAGGCCTGCCTTGATTTGGTCCTTTAGGCAAGAAAGACCCTCGACTCCGCTTCTAGCCAAAGGTACCCTTTACTAAAAGCCAAGTGGATGACCATGTAGCCAAGTTAGTTAACACTGGATTCCCCATGGACTTTGCTTGTCAGAAGGTCGTAAAAGGGGATCATGTGATCCCAGGACAACCGTCATAAATACGAGTCAGTTGCCAGGTGTCTGAATTTTGATCACGTGACCACGGGGATGCTAGAATGGTCATTCAGTGTGCCAAATGGTCATAAGTCACTTTTTTCAGTGTCCTGGTAAGTTCAAACGGTCCCTTAATGAACAGTTTTGCAAGTCGAGCGCTTCCTGTATTGGGTCATGGAGGTTAAAAAGGTTCCTACGCAATATATTGCACGAAGACACTCCTTTTATGTGACAGGCTGACAGGCTGAGCTAGCCGATGGCAGATAGATAGATCACCGAATGATTCCGTGAGCAATTCAATCTGCCTGACTGCTTTGCCTGATTTTGGATAAAAGTTCGCAAACCAGAAAACCGGATCTGTTCCACTGCTCTAGCTTGAAATGCTTGGCAGAGTCCTTAGTGATAAGAGAAAAAGATCTAAAAGGATCTGGTTATTTTTAAATCAGACAGGACCTGCCTTTGGGAAAAGAATTTGTTTGTTCTGGGGGGGGGGGAGAGGGGGAAAAGCCCCCTCCAGGTTTCCCCTTGATTGTCTTGCTGGAAATGTGAACCTGGGCTATTAAGTCAGCAAGCAGAACAATCAGCGGAATTTAATTAAAAATAAAGGTCACCCCCAGCCTGGCAGGTGAACCTGGATGCTGATTTTGCAAAAGTTCTGAATTATAATGTGTGTAGAGAGCCGTTCGCGTGATTTTTTCCACCAGCATCTTGGGTCTCTCCTTCCTGGCAGTCCAATGTCAGCTTTGCGAGGCTTCTATAGTCGACAGGCTGAAGGTTGTGTGTGTGTGTGTGTTTTTTTTTAATTTCAGGGGTGGTTTTAGGATCTTCTGAGCCAGAACACAAGGGATTCCAGAATAAATGCCGATGGAGATTCTCAATCATCCAGGTCGTGGCTGTTCCCTAAGGTGCTTTATTCTGAAAACAACTGGACTTCCTTGATTATTTTTTTCCCTTTGAAAACGTTTTCCTGCAGATGTTTCGTTGCCAAACTGGGTTAACATCACCTATGCTAGTAAGGAAGTGGGGTTTGCAGGGAGGAGGAGGAGGAGGAGGAGGGAGGAGGAGGAGGACTGTAGGGTCCTTGGTGCTCTCTGAGTCAGGTGGTTTTCTTGCAGACTGTTCATTACCCAACTAGGTAACATCATCAGTGCTAGAAGGGAGTGAGGCTTGCTCTCTTTTTATGTACCAGCAGTTTGTCCTGTCAGTGTGGGTGGCAGTTTTGTTTTCTTCTGGGTAGTTCCACGGAGAGACCTAATCCCAATTTCAGATGGGAAACTGGGAGCATCCTAGATCTAGTTAAGTCCTAGTTAAGCTGCTATGGAATTCCTGGAACCTTGGCATTCAGACAAATCAGCTGTCAACAGGCACATAGAGATAAACGTTTACACACCATTCTAAATGCAACCATGAACTGCGACAATGAAAACCTAAACAGGAAAATGATCAGAACATCTCCTGGCCAGCAAACAATACCCAGATAAACAAGGATTAACACCAGACCAACTATCAAGCAATAAGTAACACCTCCACCGTCTTCCAGTAACAAACCAGTTACTGTATTAACACTGGTCTTGAAGGTAGAACATTGCTGGTTTGAAGAGCTTTCTTTTAAGGCCAACTTCCCTGGGGTTGGGTTATCAATCGATTGACCAAGCAGCCAAACACTTCCATTCTAATTGCTGTGTGTTTCTCCTAATCTGGTAATTAAACATTAAGTATGAACCGCGCATTAATAAGAGAATACGTAGGACTTGTTGTGTGCTCTTTTTCTCTCCTTGAAGATGCTGAATTTTTTCTATAGATGGCATTTGACCACCAGCGAGATTGGCCAAAATATACCCGAATACGAAACCGCACTGCTGGAAATGTAAGCACAGACGGAACATACCATCATATGTGGTGGCAATGCCCCAAAGTTTAAAAATACTGGGAAAAATTTGAAGAAATGGATAAGAGAAATTACAGGGTGCAATATTGAATTTAAGCCAGAAACTTTCTTATTGGGGATAATCAAAGGAAACCTGAAGAAACATATCCAATATGTCGTTCAACGTATATTAACCGCGGCAAGAATTGCTTATGCCCAAAGCTGGAAATTAGATGACGTACCTTCCGAAAATATGGTAATAAACAAAATACTTGATTGCGCTGAGATGGATAGGCTAACGAGGAAACTTAAAGGTAAAGAGGAGCCTGAGTTTTATGAGGTTTGGGAAATGTTATTCATAGAGAAATAAGGTTTGATATGAAAAAGATTTGTAAATAGAAGTAACGCTTGACACAGAACTGTTAAGATGAAATTTTCACATGTGTTTTGAAAACAAATAATTTTTTTAAAAAAAGAAGAAGAAGAAGGTGCTGAAATTTATATCCATAGAGACAATGAGCTGCTCGGTCTTAAAATGGCAGCTGCGGCCGTTAATAAATAAATCCTTTTTCCATTTCGGGTTGTAATTGTTTTAAGAGGCCGCAGCTCGCGACAATTTTACAGCTCGAACAATCAATACCCGGAGACAGACAGTATCCTAGCACAGGACCCATAGCGTTCTATCATTTTTGCCTAGGTGTAGTACTGGGCGTTATAAAGGTAGAGTACTCCTGCCTGCAGAGGCTCTATTTACCAATTGCTAAAAAGGCACCAGTTGTTCTCAGTTTGGTAGGTGTGCTCGCAGACCTCTTTTCTCTGCCCACGGATGTTCTCCCTGTTTGTAATTCTCCTGCCTTCTCCGTCCCTTTCCCTTCCAGTCTGCGGCTGAATCATATCGCTCCTTTGATCTCCCCCAGGGAGGGCGATATTAAATATTCATGGGGCCAACTTTATGTGGGGAAGTTGCGAAACACGGGATGAATTATGGAAATGTTTCCACCGCCGCCGCCCTCCCATCCTGATCAGGGTTAAGGGATGATTTGACAGATCTCGGTCTCTGGCAAGGGGCCAATGATGGATAGAAGAGAGTATTTGTAGCTTACGGGGTGGACTGTGGGTGTCCGTGGTGGTCTCTGAGGTTGGTGGTTTTCTGGCAGACGTTTCAATACCTAACTGGGTAGCATCATCGGTGCTAGAAGGAAGTGGGGTTTGTGGAGAGGAAGAGTAGGAGGAGGAGGAGGAGGTGGAGGAGGAGGAGGAGGAGGAGGAGGACTGTAGGGTCCTTGGTACTCTCTGAGTTAGGTGGTTTTCTTGCAGACATTTCATTACCCAACTAGATAACATCGTCAGTGCTAGAAGGGAGTAGGATTTTCAGGAAGGAGGAAGAGGAGGAGGAAGTGGGAAAGGACTACAATGACTTTGGGGTCCCTGGTGCTCTCTGAACTTGGTTATTCTCTTGCAGGCATTTCTTGACCCAACTAGGCAACATCATCAGTGTTACAAGGGAGTGGGGTTTGTGGAAAGGAGGAGGAGGAGGAGGAGGAGGAGGAGGAGGAGGAGGAGGAGGAGGAGGAGGAGGAGGAGGAAGAAGAGGAGGAGGAGGGGGGCGAGAATCCTTTGGCATTTTTGGTGCTCTCTGAACTTGGTTATTTTCTTGCAGATGTTTCTTGACCCAACTAGCTAACATCACCAGCAACTGAAAGGAACGGGGTTGCTTCTAGCACTGATGATGTTACCTAATTGGGTCGTAGAATGGGGTGCCGGTAGTTTCATTGGCTATATCCCAGAACGCCTTTAACCCGGTTACCGGATTAATCCATGTTCTGGGCTGGGATCTGACATGGAAGCCATAAACTCCTCTCCCCATTAGATTTTGCTAATTCACCAAGGTGGCCCTGGGTGGCTTAGCATTCACCAAGCTTAGCATTTTGGACAAAGGCATCAACTAGGATCATCCACACACAGAACCTGGTCAGCAGTTTGTATAAAAACGAGCCATGAGAAACAAAAGAAGGTCTCCACCCAATTAGCTTTCCTTCAAAGGCCGTTAAAAAGGCCCTCTGGTCTCCTCCATCAGGCTCATTTGCTGCACTTCTGATTTTGTGTGTGTGCGTGTGTCTCTATCTCTGTCTCTCTCTCCCTCTGTGTGTGTGCGTGTGTGAAGCTTTCCCACACCAAAGTATTTGGAGTTCCTGCAAATTCCAAGCTCAACAAATAATTTAAGAGCAGATTAAAAAGGCCCCTCCTGGATGTTTTCCCTCCTTGGAGGAAGGGAAGGAAGGAAGAAGGGAAGGGAAGAGAAGGGAAGGGAAGGGAAGGGAAGGGAAGGAAAGGAAAGGAAAGGAAAGGAAAGGAAAGGAAAGGAAAGGAAAGGAAAGGAAAGGAAAGGAAAGGAAAGGAAAGGAAGGGAAAGTAAGGGAAGGGAAGGAATGGAAGAAGGGAAGGGAACAAAAGGAAGAAGTGAAGGGAAGGGAAGAAAGGAAAGGAAAGGAAGAAAGGGAAGGGAATGAGAGGAAAGGAAAAAAGAAGTGAAGAGAAGGAAAGGAAAGGAAAGGAAAGGAAAGGAAAGGAAAGGAAAGGAAAGGAAAGGAAGAAGAGGGAAGGGAAGGGAAGGGAAGGGAAGGGAAGGGAAGGAAAGGAGAGGAGAGGAAAGGAAGAAAGGAAGGAAAGGAAGAAGGGAAGGGAAGGAAGGGAAGGGAAGAAAAGGAAAGGGAAGGAAGAAGGGAAGGGAACGAAGGGAAGAAGTGAAGGGAAGGAGAGGAAAGGAAAGGAAAAAAAGAAGGGAAAGGGAAGGAAAGGAAAGGAAGAAGAAATGACTTCCTTTGTCCTGAAACGATTACTCGCTACTCATAGAGAAGAGACCAGGGAACACAAGGGCCATTTTTCTGAACCTGGATGGACTAAAAGTTCAACAGGAATGGAAGAACCAAGAGCCACCAGGCTGAAGACCAACTGGTTTAACTCAGGACATTGAGTCACTTGCCCATGAGTTACCACTGGCTTATGAATTCAGCCTAGAGACCCAGTAGGGGAAAACGTGAAAGAGGTTGCTAGTTAAAACCATGGAGACCCGTTATAGAGTTCTCTTGGCTTTGTTTTCTTCCAACATTTTTCTTTTCTTTTTTTAACCTTCTATCAATGTCCTCTCTGAATAACTCCTCCTCCTCCTCCCTCCTTTTTCTTCTTCTTCTTCTTCTCCTTTGTCCCTTGGTGTCATTTCTTTTAGACTACAGAGCCAACTTTTCTCTTTTCATCCTCATCGACTCTTTGAATGGCTGTGTGTGTGTTTAGCGAAGATACGAGATAAAAGGGCTTTGACTAAACAAAAGGAAGATATCTTTTTGCCATTGCGGCAAAATCTATCTGTGCGTAGAGGGCTTCTTTTCCCCATTAAGAGAAAAAAAATATTAAATGTCATTAAACCTTCACTGAGCTGAATGTTCATTTGTTGCTTATTTTAAAATTGGAGATGAAAAAATAGAATCCCTTATATTTGTAAGCTTAAACTCTTTGTCAATAGGTATTTTCCCATCACCTATTTCTTTGTTTGGAAGGCAGTGATAGTCAAAATATTGCACTGCATTGCATTGCACTGTATATTGTATTTGCACTGTATGGTGGTGTATTATATTGTATTATATGTTGTAAATTGTATTTTGTATATTGTATTGTATGCTGTATTTTGTATTGTATTGTACTGTATTGCATTGCATATTGTATTATGTTTGTACTGTATTGTATTGGGGTATATTGTATTATATATTGTATTGTATTGTGTATTGAATTGTGTATTGAATTGAATTGCATTATTGGGAGAGAAAGGATGTGATCTTTGGTGAAATCTTCAATGCAGGTAGTCCTCAACTTACAAACCCAATTAGGACCAGAATCTCTGTTGCTAAGCAAGGCAGTTGCATTTAAATAAATGAGCAATAATTAAAAGAGGAGGATGGGAAAGGAAATCCCACCGTTCGGCAATTTCCCAAGTCCAAGTGTTGGGAACCCTTTTTCCAAAATCCAGTTTGTGACCGAAAAGACAAATTCTGTTATTAACTGAGCCGGAGGCCTCTAATCATGCAAAGTGCACAACTCCTTCCTAGAGCATCCTATTATGATGTTCTGTTCCATTATCTTAATCGATTTCTTAATTAGATATATCATAAAACCCAAAGACCTGGATAGCTTTTAAATGACTCCGCTGTGTCTTTCAATCTTTCACCATTCTTCCGCGGGTCACTTTTTCCCTGTGTTGTTGTTTTTTTTAGCTTTAATTCTTTTTTCTTTTTTAATTTTTAAATTGCCTTTTCTGGTAAAATCGTTTAATTTTCTCTTTCCACCGCAGACCCCCACCCCACCCCCAGGACTTCAACCCCTCGCAGATTTTATGAATGCATATTTAGGCTAAAGCGGCCCGTTCGTTTTTGGTTTCGGTTTTTCTGTTACTCCATGTTTCTTCTTTTTTTTTTTAAAAGGCATCTCCGTTCTCCATGAGGTTTTCAAAAGTCTTTCTATTGCACGGGCATTTTGGAGTTATCATTAATTTAATCTTCCTCACCCTGGCTTATTAATGAGCGCGCTATTTCTCTTAGATATGCCTTCCCCTCTGACAGTAATGCAAAACCTCTGTTAATTCTCCCAGCGGCTTTCTTTTCTTTCATTACTTTTCCCCTGGGGTGGAAATGCATTTTATTTAATAGTCTTGCTCTCCTCTCCTTCTGCCTATTGCCTGCACGGCTGTGGGTTCCTAGGGATCGAGGCCGGTTCTACCATTGAGCAAAATCGTAGCAGCAGCTGCCAGAGGTGAGAGGGGTTGTACGTAGAAAACCACACACCATGTGCAGCTGGACTATTGTCAACAGCCAGGGAAGTGTTGAATCGTTGCTGAAGGGAAATTCAGCTGAAAAAAATCCATTTTCCTCTGTAAAAAAAAAAAATGGAGCGAGCGGGAGACGTCCTTCATTTTAAGACGTCTTTTAAGCAAAATAGCTTGGGCTGTTCCAACTCTCCAGCTTCAAGTTGTGGGTCAACGTCCCGACTGATGGACCCAATGTTCCGGCCTAGGCTTCCCAAGATCATGAAACAGACTCCTTGTCCTGATAAAACCCCTTTTATTTAGGTTATAAAGAGAATTCCTCTCCAGCAAAGCCCCGGCAAACAGTCTTTCATGAGATTTCACAACTACAGACCTTTATCAGGCTTGGAGAGTTGCCAGGCCGATATCTTCCAAACGCCAGGCTGTAGCAGCAATTATTTGGCAAGGAGTCAGGAACAGATCTTCACCCTAATGAATTGGACTAATTGTCTCCTGCAAACACCACTCTCCTTTCGCTTCTCTTTATTCCCTATGGGAGGGAATTCACTGACCACCTGAGTCAACCCTTGTTCCTTAGCTGTTCCCTTTGTCTGGCAGCTCTGCGCATGCGCACACTGGGAACAGGCTCCAGCTGTTCTTCTTCCCCACTGATCTCCGACTCCAAAGGCAGCTGATAACTGTCAGATGGCCCTGGCCCCATCTCTGCCTCTGATGCAGAGCCCTCGTCCGAGCCTTCCCCAGACTCCAGGACTGGCTCATTTTCCTTCCCAAACTCCTTACTGTCCGAGTCTGCTGCCAGCACTGCTGGCTGCTGGCAGGCCACAACACCCAACCAAAGCAAGCACGAATGCCTCAATGCAACACTTTATTGAGTACATCATTTCGGCACTATTGAGGTCAAAGCCAGCTCTACCTAGTTCCCGCGCAAACCCACATAGCTACAATATAGAATTCTCCCTCTCCCTCCCATTAGTGCAGCTCACATTATCCCATTGAGTGTCATTGTACTGTTTTGAGAAAGAGTCTCTGCTTGGGCTGATACCTGCAGATGTGTCCTTGGTTCTCACAATTCTCTTGCTTGAAGTCTGGAGCTTGCATTCCATCTCACCCTTCCTCCCCCCACCCCACCCCCCCAGTCCTTTGGCAAGTTGAGAAGCGATAATGGTTGCAACGGCATAAGCGTGCTTCGAACATGTTTTTCAAGTTGGTTGTGGGTGGAGAGCCAACTTGGTCTAGTGGTGAAGGCACTAGGCTAGAAAACAGGAGGCGGTGAGTTCTAGTCCTGCCTTAGGCATGAAAGCCAGATGGATTTCTCT
>NW_020770039.1:0-19221 GCF_900518735.1 Pseudonaja textilis
GGAACATTGCTGGATTTTTCCGCCTTCTTCCTGTTTTTTTTTTTTTTTAATTTTTAACACAGGCTGTTAAAAACAAAAGATGGTCCTCTAATCTGCACTTGGACCAGCGGTGTTGAATTTAGCTAAAGCCACCAAGAAGTTTACAGCTGTCGAGTTTGTTCCCTGCTGAGAAGACGTTTCCTTCCATGGGTGAAAAAAAAGTGGCAGCGGATCCTGTCAGATACGTCCCTCAACGGACAGTGGTTAAAAATGGAGCTGTCACTCTCATACTAAGTCGGATGAATGTTGACAGCTTAGGGATTCATATCCCAGCTCTCTTGGATGACAGCGGTTAGAGTTGGAATGGCGTGATGTAAAGGGAGGTAATCCTTGGGAAGAGAAACCATGAAAGGAGAAGTCCCGAGGCAGTGGAAACGGTGAGGAAGGAGGCTCAAGCAAATTCCGCCTTGACTCTAGGGGGTACAGTTAGTCCCGGGACTTACAACAGTTCGTTTAGTGACCCTTTGAAGTACACAACGGCACTGAAAAAGGCGACTTCGGATTGTTTTTCCATACTTACGACCATTGCAGCATTCCCCCCAGGTCATGTGATCAAAATTCAGATGTTTGGCAACTCACTCAGAGTTGTGATGGTTGCAGTATCTCGCACCCAAAACTTCTGTGGTTAACACTGTTCTACTTTTTAATTCTATTCTATTCTAAATTCTATTATAAATTCTTATTCTATTCTATTTAAAATTTTTATTCTTCTATTCTAGTCTATTCCTATACTATTCTGTTACTCTATTCTTTCATATTTCTATTCTATTCTAAATTCTTATTCTATTCTATTCTATTCTAAATTCTTATTCTATTCTATTTTAAATTTTTATTATTCTATTCTATTCTATTCTATTCTATTCTATTCTATTGAATAGCCACTAAACAAATGATCATTGAGGATCACCTTTAGCCAAATATTGCACGATAAGTTTTTCATTCATTCCTTTTTCCAGCTCATCCTTCGCACCACTGCAGACTTTAATATGCCCCTCAAAATATCAATATCTCAAAACGTTCTCACCTCTCTTGTTGCGACAGCGCCTTGCTTATCCAAGGACAAAGACCAACAAAGTACCCAGATATGAATACAATAGACCTATCACTCCACCTGGTGGAGTTGCTGCATGTCAGGCACCTAAAACCCAATGCATAATGCATTTGGCAAGCCTCCAAGACAGGTGTGATGGAAAGCAACTACCGGAGACAGAGCGGTGAAGAAGATGGTGTGGCGCATAATCACATTTCAGATTGAAAAGGGCAAAAGAAACCACCACAACCCTTCATGAATCACACCGTGCAGTGCGCCATTAACAGCAACTGGTCACCGCAATATTAAAAAAAGAGGTTGAGAATCTGCAAAGAATGCGGAGAAGAGCCACAAAGATGATCAGGGGACTGGAGACTACGGCTCACAAATAAAGGTTGCCTGGTTTAATGAAAAGAAAACCTAGGGGGGGCACGATAGCAGTGTTTCAATATTGGAGGGGCTGCCCCCAAGAAGGGGTGGGGGCGAACCTATTTTCCGAAGCGCCAGACGGCAGGACACAAATTGACACTGGTCTCAATTGTGCTGTTAAGTCAGTTTACTGTAGTGTCATTGCACACCTCGTGCAACAAAATTAAATGCCATCTTCAGTGTACATGACGACTATGAAAATAAACACAAACACACATCCTTCACATTCTATACACTGAATTGAAAACCCCTGATATTGCAATAATATTGCACTATACAGGAGAATTCAGTATAGTTCCTACCCTGGGATAGAAGCTGTTTTTCAGCCTTATTTGTCCTTATTTTTATTATTATCCTGTACCGTCTGCCAGATAGTAATAGTTTTTTTTTAAAAAAGGGTTCCCAGGATGAGATGGATCTTTGCAGATGTTTTGAACTTTCTTAAGGCAGTGGGAGCTATAAAGCTCTTCCAAAGAGGGGAGAGGGCAACCCATGATCCTCTGGGCAATGACGTTCACCCTCTGGAGTGCCTTCCTATCTGCCCCTGTGCAATTGGCAAACCATACAGAGGTGCAGTAAGTTAAGATATTCTCTATTTGTGGATTACCAGAGATTTTGGAGGACTTTTGGACTCTAGGAAGAGAAGCTGTGGTTTGATTGTTCCTCTATTCCATTCGTCTGTTTCAATTTTATAGAAACAGGTAAGAAAAAGCTGATTTGATAGCAGAAAAAACAACAAGAACACCTTAAGACAACGATGGATAGGAGTTGATGCCCGATATCACATCTGCTTCCTTCCTGCCAGGTTGCCATATGCCAAGGCCTGACACAGATGAGTCTTTTTTTGTCTTGTTTTGATATATCTTGTCTCGACTCCAGTTCTCCACCTGATCATTATCTTGCAATATTTTAAAAGCACCTTCAACATGACCTACCAAGTACGTATCCCGTTCTCTCTCTCTCTCTGTAGCAAAACGTTTCCCCAGTCCTGGCTTGGAATAATACAACAGCCATCATCCCCAGCCTGTGCAGCCAGGAATTAATACAAGAAAATATTTGGGATAATTGGGTATGTCTGGTTCAATGAAAAGAAGGACTAGGGGTGACAGGATAGCAGTGTTTCAATATCTCAGGGGCTGCCACAAAGAAGAGGCAGTCAAGCTATTCTCCAAAGAATGTGAAGGCAGGACAAGAAGCAACGGGTGGAGACCAATTAAAGAGAGATCCAACCTAGAACTAAGGAGGAATTTTCTGACAGTGAGAAGAATTAATAAGTGGAATAACTTGCTTCCAGAAGTTGTAAATGTTCCAAAAGTGGAGTTTTATAGAACTATCTGTAATTACAATTTGTATAATGCAAACCAGATAATAATAATAATAATAATAATAATAATAATAATAATAATAATAACAACTTTATTATGA
Organism: Pseudonaja textilis; assembly: GCF_900518735.1. The sequence continues at coordinate 2,924 of NW_020770039.1, forward strand.
TCAGACCAGCAATAGACAAAATTATCACTGTTTACAATCGCGTTAAAAGATATTACTACTAATAATGATAAGTGATAACGTCCATAATAATAAAATACATGGTATCAAATAGTGCAATGTAAACCAGCTTTTCTCAACCTTGATAACTTTAAGATGCATGGACTCCCAGAATTCCCCTGGCAGCCACCAAAGCAACGTGTTCAGTCGAAGAGAAGGATATCAAAAGCTTGATATTTCATCCCTTGAGAAAATCATGGGAGCAGCCTCCTCTTCTTTGCACCCCGAATAAGCCTCCCAGTCATTTCTTGGCGTGAGATAGGTGGCATATAAGTGGAATCAATCAATATATTGCCCCCGTATCATCAGGCAGTTTCAATGACAGCAACGCCTCTTGTGGAATTCCCTTGACTGCATTCAGGGAATGCAACGAGGAGAAATTTGCAGGAGAAATTCCCGTTGTGAAAATTAAGAGAATACAGATTCCCCTCTCTGTTTTCTTGCTGGTCTTAGGGAGGTCCAAAACGCATTAGCGAGAATCTCTTAATCTGTGCTGCTTATCCAGATATTTGCTGCTTTGTAATTGTCTCATTTTTCTTTCTTTTAAGGGGTGGAGGTGGCCTGACTTTGAAATATTGCTTGCTTCCTTTCCATTTTTCAAATCGGTTGCTTAGCCAGGAATAAAGCATGGTGAAACTTTGAGATCTATTTTGCAGGAGCCGATAAGGAAGGTGGCCTCCTACGGCTGCGTTTGAAACTCTTCATCAATTTTAGTTAGGAAATGCCTACCCTGTTTGGATTAGACGTTTTATATAGTTTTAGGCTTTCGTGTATTTTCTGGAGTAAGTCCTTGGCTCAGCAATAATGACTGCAAGAGGAATCTTGGAATCCTAGCGGACAATCATTTCAATGTGAGCCAGCCGTGTGCTGCAGCTGCCAAAAAAAGCCAACACAATTCTAGGATGCATTAACAGAGGGATCATCCATCAAGATCACGTGAAGTGTTAATATCCCTTTATAATGCCTTGGTATATTTGGAATATGGCATCCTGTTTTGGTTGCCACATTTATTACAAAAAAAGAGATGCTGAGACTCTAGAAAAGAGCAAGAAAGAGGATAAGGGGACTGGAGGCTAATGGTTGCAGGAATTGGGTAGGTCTTGTTTAATGAAAGGAAGGACTTGGGTGACATGATAGCAGTCTTCCAATACTTGAGGGGCTGCCCCAAAGAAGAGGGAGTCAAGCTATTCTCCCAAGCACCAGAAGGCAGGACGAGAAGCAATAAGGATGGAAACAGATCGAGGACAGAAGCAACCTAGAGAACTAAGGAGAAATTTCCTGGGAGTTTCAACAATCAACCAGTGCCGTCAGAAGTTGTAAATGCTCCAACACTGGAAGGTTTTAAGAAGAGATTGGACAATCATTTGTCTGAAATGGTCTAGGGTTTCCTCCTTTAACAGGGGGTTGGACTAGAAGACCTCCAAGGTACCTCCCAACTCTGTTATTCTGTTCTGTTAACTATTAATAATGACAGAGAAGAAGAACCAGAAGGATTGTTAACAAGAATGGAAATGACCAAAAATCAGTTTGGACAAAGTTCTCACATTCGGGGTGGTGGTGGAAGAAATTTATTTTTTTGCAATGCTGCCTGCGTACATTTCTGTAGAGATAAAAACCAGCAGCTTTTTCTTCCTCGTAATCACAAGGAAAGACTTCAGTCTTAATTTTAATTTTCTGGGCCTGTCACAATTCATTAGAGAGGACGAAAGAAGAGGCTGAATAAAATCGGGTTTATCACACTGTGAGAGGCCGGTGGTTTGTACAAGTGGGGTGAATCAGACCACGTCAAACCTTAGAGTGGTTTAATTCATTAGGACACAACTTGCACTGCGAACGTGCCTCGGCTCTTGTGACCCCCAAATTATACAGTTTGGCGCATTGTGGAAAGATGCTTGCTATCAGTTACGTATTCAAAGAGCTGATTCCTTATTTAGGATGAAAATAGTACACAGAACATAGAATCGTAGGGTTGGAAGGGACCTTGGAGGTCTTCTAGTCCAATCCCCAGTCCAAGGTAGGAGTGTTAGAAATTCTGTGTGTGTGTGTGTGTGTGTGTGTGTGTGTGTGTGTGTGCATAGATAGATAGATAGATAGATAGATAGATAGATAGATAGATAGAACTATAGTACCACAGAGCAAACAAAAAGTACAATCACCATGTGCTTTACTGCTCAATTGCTTAACTGTAACAGGAAACAGGAAACTCTGCTTAGAACAAAAGAGCATAGAGTATATACTATAGATCCAAACTTTGAAACGCTGCCCTCTACTGGCTGAATACTACTGTAGTTGTTGCATACAAAATACATTCCAACAATGAATTCCAACAAGAAGACCTTATATCACCCGGACAAATAGTTGTCCAGTCTCTTCTTGAAAACCTCCAGTGACGGAGCACCCACAGCTCCAGGAGGCAAGCCGTTCCAAATATTGTGATTGTTCCAAATATCAAGAAATGTGTCCTTCATTCTAGGTTGAATGGTGGAGATGGTGGTGCCACATGAAGCCCCCCCCCTTCAATATTCTCCCAATAACTGATAAAATAAGAGAATAAAAGAATTTAATTTAATAAAAGAAGAGAAAAGAAGAGAAGAGAAGCAAAGATTAGGGGACTGGGCACCAAAGCATAGAATGAATGGTTGCGAGAACTGGCTACAGGTAGACCTCGACTTACAACAGTTCGTTTAGTGACCAAAGTTATAATGCTTCTGCTGAAAAAAGTGACTTATGACAGAAAAATGGGCAGTTTTCAAATCGCGGGCTCACCAAATCGGTTGTTACACCAGGTTGAGTCCCACCACTGGGCAGGACAAGAAATAATGGGTGGAAGCTCATCCAAGAAAGATCCAACCGAGAAGTAAGGAGAATCACTCAAAACCTTTCAATTGCCCTGCAACGGAGAGATTTACTACTGCAGTTCTATCCGGAGGACAGCAGAGGTAGTAACGCACTTCTGATCCAGCCTCCATCTGTCTCTTGATTCACAGGGATGGCCGAAAGCTGAGAGGGCTCCTTTGAGCCCTGGGGTTGTAAGGGACATTTGTCCCGTATGGTGGGTTTTACAGGAGGTAGCATGCAGTGCAGAGATAAGCCCCCCCCCCAGGAGTGATTCACTGTCGTCTGTTGTTGCCAAGTCTGAGAAGGTACAGGGAAGAGAGGAAGAAGAAATAGTCTACCATTCGTAGCTTAGCTTGGGCTGATGTCTCCTTGAGGAATGCACGAGGAGAGGAAGGAGAGAGAAAAATTGGGAAGCCCTAGCATAGTGGCTAATGTAATGGCATGTGCGAATGTCCTTGGGATGGGAAGAGAGGCTGTTAGGGAAGGATAAGATAAGAGAGAGTGGAGCCCGCAGCTGCATAACGGGCAGAGAAGAAAACTCCCAAACTTCTCAGGCTATTAAAAAAGACGGTGGGAGGATTTGTACTTTCAGACTTGCAAGATTCTGTTAATGTAGCTTTACAATAGAGTATAATTCGCTCATCTGATTGTGTTTCCTGTCCAGTCTGTTTGGGAAAGCTGACATCATCAATCTTGCCGGTCTCGATGTACAATGGACTTTACCTCTCTTTTTATTTTGGTAAGTTAGGGAGGATCATTCCTGAATTTTTTTTCCCTGCTGGGAGAACGAGAGGTCAAGGGAGGAGAGGAGGAAAGGGGATGGAGAGAGAGAGGAGAGGAGGAGAGAGAGAGGCAGAGAGGAGGAGAGGTAATGGGGGGAGGAGGAGAAAGAGGGAGAGAGAGAGAGAGAGAGAGAGAGAGAGGGCTCAACCAAAAATCTTTTAGATTTTAGCAAGAGTGTTAAGCCAAAATACCCTTTAACAACAGACCTCCAGACATTTTGGTGGTCTCTGAGCTTTCCTAAGCTGAGAAACAGTATTCGTTAAAAATTCCCAATGCTTCCATCCCGCACGTCTTCAAGGCAGACCTAGTTAAAAATCCCTGCAGCTGAGCCTATTTGCCCCTCTGGTGTTGTGGGTGGTTGAAACCGCGTCACACGTAAAACTGCATTGTAAATTTTTACAGAGACAGTAGGTCAATTTACATTGTGCCCCTAATAGATCAATTCCCAGGGAGGCCCCATAAATTTTTCTCCTTCGGGGATTTAAAACCATTCATTGTATGTGCAGCAGCGGAACGTTTTGGGTCACTATGATGAAGGCAAGACATAACTGGTCAAAGACAAATTTACCTTTGTGTTAAAATACTGCTTGGTTTGTTATATCCTGACCATTAATTCTAGAGGACATATAGTTTATTTTTTATTTTTTATTTTATATCTATATCGGTGCTTTTGATTTCTCTCCTGGGTAGCAATTGTACTAACCTGGTCATACGGGTTTGATTGTTAGTATTGTGTGGAGTCTGGGCTAGCAGAGCTTTTTACTGGCCAGTTGCCTTTCCTGTTGCAAGGGCAGAGTTTTGTTCGGTAAATATCTATTCTCAGTGTGCCCAGAGAGAGAAAAATATCTGCCTCTACCTGGGATCAAACTCACAGCCTCCTGATTGTGAGCCCCCCCACCCCCCAGGCCACCGCCCCGCCCCTTCTACACCTCCAAACATCCCCGTATAATTTTAGGGCAAGGAAGATTTGAGCTCCTTCAATTAAAAAAAAGAAACAATTAGAAAGTCCATTCTGGAGCAATAACAACGCAGATGAATCTGGTTTGTTTGTTTTTTTTTAAAGTTCATTTAAGAATTTACGCTTGATTAGCCTGTTCTTTAAATAAGCTGTTTCTACCAGCGGAAAGGCATTAATTCAGCTGAATTAGGCCCCTGTTTTGCATAAGTGTGGGGTATCATTTTATACAGCGGCAAAAGGGAGGGATCCAAACAGAGGAAGGAAATCTGCGTGACATTCACCGATTTATTCACAGGCGAGGACAGCAAAGGGGACACGGTTGCTATAACTTGAAATCGAAGCACAAATGCATCCCAGGATAACTTGAGGGGGGATTCACCCTCATTCTTCAATCCGCTATCGCTCTAGGTCCATGATTCGCTACGAAACTTTGTGGTCGGGCTTAGTTTTTATTTATTTTTATTTTATTTATTTGATTTGATTTGTCAATTGTTTACAAGATAATAAGTATAAGTGTATACATAGTTATGAATACATGAGATGGGTACATATAAGAAAAATAAAATAAAAATAAAATAAAAAATAGGACAGGGACGACAGGCACGTTGGTGCGCTTATGCACGCCCCCTTTTTGGGAAGGAATATAAGGGGTGGGGGCAATTCTGCCTCTGCCTACCAGCATCCATCGGTATTCATCTGGCCAGCGTCCCTTTTATTCCCTCCCTCCTTCCTTTTTTCCCTTTCTCACCATGGAAGCTGTCCTCTCCCCTCCCCCCTCCTCTCTTCCCCTTCCCCCTCTCCTTTCCTTCCTTCCTTCTCTCTTTTCCTCTCCTCTCCCTTCCCCTCTTATTCCCTCCTCTCCTCTCCCCTTCCCTCTCTCCTTCCCTTCCCTTTCTCCTCTCTCCTCCTCTTCCCTCTCCTCTCTTCCCCTTCTCTCTCTCTCTCTTTCCTTTCCTTCTTTCTCTCCTTTCCCCTCCCCCTCCTCTCTCTCCTTTCCTTTCCTCTCCCTTCCTTTCCCCTCCCCTTCTCCCCTCTCACTTAGCAACCGAAATGTGGGGCTCCCTTATGGTCATAAGTCGAAGGTCCCCTGCCTTTTCTCCCCTAAAAAAGAAAGATGGAAGGCAAAAAATAAATGAAACCTCCATGAACAGGGGCAGCCAGCCTGCCTTTTTTGCAAGAGCCAGGCCGTGGTTATGAAGGATGGCTGTGCCTTTCCCCCCACCGCCGCCTTCTTTTTAATTTAAGAAGTCTAATTCCTGCTTTCCAGCATCAAATTCCCCACAAAGCCTGCTGCAGTTTACTAGCGTATCAGTTGCCTTGAAACAGATAAAGAAAGAAAGGCAGGAGGGAAAAACAGAAAAACTGTACGTTAAACTCATTCAAAGGCAGATGGTATCAGTGAGACTAAAGGCAGCTCGGCCACCCCCTGGAAAGGCAATTTAGAGATGGCTCAATTCGGGAATGTCCTTGGAGTTTTATCACCTTCTCAAGCTCTTCCTTAAAAGGAGCAGGAGATAAAGAGAGAGAAATATCGATTGTTTCCTAGCATGATTTGATTGCTTATTTGTACCCTATGACTATCCTTAAGTATTGTCCCTGAGGATTCTTCACTCTTGACGGAGGTACCTTTTCTTTTTTGTATACTGAGAGCATTTGCACCAAGACAAATTCCTTGTGTGTCCAATCACCCTTGGCCAATAAATAATTCTATTCTATTCTATTCTATTCCATCCCATTCTATCCTATTCTATTATTATTCTACTATTCTATTCTATTATGATTTTACTATTCTACCATGATAAGCCTGGTTTATGTACATATGCCCTCAGTGTACTTATGTAGACTGATGATCTTACGCACCAAGACAAATTCCTTGTGTGTCCAATCACACTTGGCCAATAAAGAATTCTATTCTATTCTATTCTATTCTATTCTATTCTATTCTATTCTATTCTATTCTATTCTATTCTCATTCTACTATTCTACCACTATAAGCCTGATTTATGTACATATGCTCTCAGTGTACTTATGTATACTGAGAGCATTTGCACCAAGACAAATTCCTTGTGTGTCCAATCACCCTTGGCCAATAAAGAATTCTATTCTATTCTATTCTATTCTATTCTATTCTATTCTATTCTATTCTATTCTATTCTATTCCATTCTATCCTATTCTATTATTATTCTACTATTCTATTCTATTATGATTTTACTATTCTACCATGATAAGCCTGGTTTATGTACATATGCCCTCAGTGTACTTATGTAGACTGATGATCTTACGCACCAAGACAAATTCCTTGTGTGTCCAATCACACTTGGCCAATAAAGCATTCATTCACTCACTCACTCGCTCACTCACTCACTCACCCACTCACTCGTTCTCCAAAGCACCAGAAGGCAGGACAACAAGCAATGGGTAGAAACTAATCAAGAAGAGAAGCAATCTAGAACGAAGGAGAAATTTCCTTTCGGCTCAGAATCCATGCTCAGCCTCGTATTATTCCTACCTGTGAAGAGGCCACGAGCCACAACTGCATGTGAAATAACAATTAAGAGAGCAAAGGTTGGATTATCTAATTCCAACCTTCTTCACCGTTTGAGTTTGTTCTTCTTCGGCTCAAAAGCAACCTTGGCTTAATTTTTGCGTAACACTCCAGCTGCAATTGTTGTATTTTCTTCTCCTGGCTAGTCAATTAACACATCCTTTTGTTTTGTGTTTTTTTCCCCCCTCCCCTGGCTGTGTGCAATATAATAGTACCTACTCCTGAGGAGCTGCCTTCTCTCTCTCCAAGCCCGCAACCCACGTTTAAAACCTAGCAAGGGTTTTTGCACATTAGCAGACGTGGCTGCCAAGGCTTTCAATCAAGTTAAACATGCTGCCCTTTGCCAATGCGGTCTGAAATTCGAAATGGATATGTTAATGTACTTTCTTGTTTGCACTAGGTTGCTCCAGCTGTTCTATCTGGGGGAACAGTCGGTTTTAAAAAGTAGTCTCACCATTCCTAAATCAACATGGCTTGGCTACATGGGGTTTGGGGCATTGCACCCTCCTCACGGTTGAAAATGTTCAATCGATGCTCTCCATCCTCACAGGCCACATGGTTCTCTTAGAAGCCGGCTTGCTAAAACCACAAATTTGTTTGTTCTCCCCCCACCAAAAAATATTTTCCCCTTACAATGCTGAACCATTGTCACAGCTTTTTTTCAAACCCCATTTGAAAAGCCTAGGCATGTCAGAATTCCCTCCGGCTACACTTGAATTTCGCCATTCTTTTTCTTTCTTTCTTTCTTTCTTTCTTTTCTTTTCTTTATTTCTCGTTCCAAAATATCCAGCAGCTGAAATCTCAAACAGCGCTATTTGTCCTGAGTCTTAAGGAAAACAGAAAACTGCAGCGGGGGGGGGGGGTGTATTTCTGAAAAGATTTGCCACAAAAGGAGGAGGAGGAGGAGAAGGAGGAGGAGGAGGAGGAAGGAGGAGAAAGGAAGAAGAAGAAAAAGGAGGAGGAGGAGGAGGAGGAAGGAGGAGAAAGGAAGAAGAAAAAGGAGGAGGAGGAGGAGGAAGGAGGAAGGAAGGAAGGAGGAAGAAGAAGACAAAGAAGGAGGAGGCGGAGGAGGAGGAAGGAGGAAGGAGGAAGGAAGGAAGGAAGGAAGAAGTATGCGTGCATGGATTGTCACATTTCAATCAGGCAGCTGTGATTGGGAAAAAAACAAAGAAAGCAACACCTTTCTTGTTGTAAGATGGCACGGTTAACTACAGCAGGGGCCGGGAAATTTATTTGGGAGGGGGATCTAACTTGCTTGCTATGCTACCTGAGCCACGGCAGGCAAATCAGAGCATTTTTTTAATGAGACTGAAGAAAGGTTACATAATCAAGGAACGGCGATGCTTTCTGAAGCTGTCTGAAGCCTCCAGGGACCCCTTCCGTGTCCTTAACTTGCAAATAAAAATATAAATAGGGAAAGGCTTGAAATGTTGGAATCCTGGAAGGATGTCAGATCGACTCCTCCTCCTCCTCTGTTCTGTGCGTGGTTTGACCGATAGGCCTCGACTTGCAACCGTGATGGAGCCAGTGGTGGTATGCTACCGGTTTGGCCTGGTTTGGCCGATCCATCTATTCTATTCTATTCTATTCTATTCTATTCTATTCTATTCTATTCTATTCTATTCTACTCTACTCTACTCTACTCTACTCTACTCTACTCTACTCTATTCTTATTGTACCCTATGGCTATTATTAAGTGTTGAACCTTACGATTCTTGACTCTTGATGAATGTATCTTTTCTTTGATGTACACCGAGAGCATTTGCACCAGAGACAAACTCCAATCACACTTGGCCAATAAAGAATTCTATTCTATTCTATTCTATTCTATTCTATTCTATTCTATTCTATCCTATCCTATCCTATCCTATCCTATTCTATTCTACTCCATACCAGTCCATTTTTCTATTGCAGACTCAATTTGCAATTAATCAGTGGAACAACTTGCCTTCAGAAGTTGTGGCTGCTTCAAAACTGGAGATTTAAAAGAAGAGATTGGACAACCATTGGTCTGCAGTGGTGCAGGGTCTCCTGCCTGAGCAGGGGATGGACTAGAAGACCTCCAGGCTCCCTTCCTAATCTGTTACTCTGGTTTCAATCCAAGCTGAGCAGCCCTCAATGCAAGGTTCCAAAGAAGCCAGAAAAATGGTGGGACCGAGTCTTTTTCAAGAAAGGAAAAACAATTCGGAACTGAGTGAGCTGCTTCTCCAAGCCAACCCGGTTTAGCTGGCTGATGTTATTATTTTTTTTTTCTTTTTTCTTTGAGAGCAAATCCCCAGTTCCATTTCCAAGCAGTTCTCATCCAAACATTTCCCTTTATTTCATTTGCCTGGGAAGTTGCCGTATGAAATAACTGGCACTTGAGGGCAAGCAAGCAAGCAGACAAAAAATTCCCAGTGTCATAAGAAGATGATTTTCATTACAAAGCTAGCACAGGGCTGTAAACAGAATTCAAAGTATATTTTAGATGGGAGCAGCAATTTTTTTTTTTTTACCCCCTGAAGCTGCACTGTTGATTTAAGTTAATTTTTATTTAAAAATGGGGTGGGAAGCAGCCTTTTTTAAAAGCTGGCCTTTCTTTTGTCTTTTTTTAAAAAAATAGATCTATTTTCTCACCATGTGCATTTATACATCCAAATTAGACTGTGTTGTTTCTCTGTGTCATATAATATATGTGGCTATGTGCGTAATCTTTCATTTATTTATTAATACTTTTGTCATGTTTATGTAGTGTATGTTAGAGGTGAACATTTGAGAGCTTTGAGACAAAATTTCATTTTAATGTATGCCAATTAAGCGTACATTTAAAGCGACAAAGTTATTCTAAGTCTAGTTTTGGACTTCACTCTGACCGCACTTTAAGAATAGAATAGAATAACAACAGAGTTGGAAGGGACCTTGGAGGTCATCTAGTCCAACCCCGATCGAGAAGGAGAATCTATTTCAAATATCAGCCTCTACCTAGGATTGATTCACAGCCTCCTGGTTGTGAGGCGAGAGCTCCACTTCTAGGCCACTGTATGGACTTCGTACTTCGGTTGAATTTTTACAGTTCATTTGGCACTTTAGTTGTTGGCAGCCATTCAAAGGAGAGAAAGGTGGGTGCTTATCTCGAGGAACTGTTTGGGATGAACATAATTCACAGCATCGAAACAAAACAAGAGCTGTTTGGACTAAGCATGTGCTTAATTATGGTCTTGGAAGCCTTGGTCAGAACACCAAATTTTCTAAGTAAAGTTAGAAGCATAAATTTAAAAAAAAAAATTGGTCAGTTTTTGCAAAGTGGCTAGGTCTCTGCCAATCTCTGCTTGGAAGGGACCCGAGTTAACTTCGATCTTCAGGATATCTCTGAAAATTCATCCCTTCCCGTGTTCCTGGACGGCGGTGCTTCTCTCGAACCTTTCAAAGGAGGCACCTGAGGACACGGGGGGGGGACGCAACTCCAGGGGCATCTGAGGGCACGATGGAACTGAGAGTGGAGGACACCAATCTCCCATCCTTGGCGGGGTGGGGGTTGGAGTAGATGACCTACAAGGTCCCTCACAACTTTCTTATTCTATATTCTTCTGCTCTGCCAGTCTGGGCTAGTGGTTAAGGCTCTAGATTCAACGCCAGGAGGCCATGAATTTTGTGTTTTACGCTACAGAAGGTTGGGCTGGGTGATTTTGGACCAAGTACTTCTCCTCGCTCACAGACGAACAACCAACCGGCTCTGAAATACGTTGCCGAGAAATTGGCAAGGACGTAGCATTGATTTGGTCAAGCTTATCCACAGATAAGATGGGTTGTTGTTGTTGTTTTTTCTGAGGATCAGGAGTTAAATCAGCATTTATTATCTTTTGAGGCCCAGGAAAAACACGGACACCACCACTTCTACTCAGCCTCTGCACTTCTGCATCAAAAGCAACCCCGCTTCCGCAGTCCCACCACGGGCCACCTTATGGGCCCCTTCAGGGTGCAGACGGTCTAGCCAAAACAACTCTATGTCTCTGCCAAGCTTGACATCCAAAAAATGGCGCAATACCCGAATAAATATCTAGAAGGAGCCCAAAGGGACTGTAAGACCATCACCCTGGGAAAACTGTGTCCAGTTTTGGTCACCGTGATGCAAGAAAGATGTTGAGAGTCTGGAAAGAGTGCAGAGAAAGAGCAGCAAAGATGATTAAGGGATTGGAGGCTAAAACATAGGAAGAAGGGTTGCAGGAATTTGGGTAGGTCTAGTCTAATGAAAAGAAGGACTAGGGGAGACACGAGAGCAGTCTTCCAATCTCTCAGGGGCTGCCCCAAAGAAGAGGGAGTCAAGCTACTCTCCAAAGCACCAGAGAAGGCAGGACAAGAAGCAATGGATGGAAACTAACCAAGGAGAGAAGCAACCTAGAACTAAGGATAAATTTTCTGATAGTCAGAACAATTAACCAGTGGAACAACTTGCCTCTAGAAGTTGTGGCTATTCCATCACTGGAGGCTCCAGTATGGCATAGGGTCCCTCGCTTGAAGAGGGGGTTGGACTAGAAGACCTTTAAGGTCCTTTCCAACTCCGTTATTCTGAATCCTTGGAGAATCCTGGATTTTGACCCAGCTGCCAAGGAATACTTGTGGGTGGTGGAAGAATACCGTTAGCAAGAGCTTTTTTAAATAATACTAATAATAATACACCAGTGGATTTCAGACAAAACCAAAACCAAATTAGGTTGGTGGGTGATTTCTCTCCCGCCACCCTAATGGTTGGTGGGTAATTTCTCTTCACTCCTAATGAAAAGAAGGTTACAGCAGGGGAAACAATCCCGAGTTTGGGAGGTTGAAGAGAGAGAAATATATGCAAGGAAGCTCAGGGCCCTAAAAGCATTTTCTGCCCCTCGGAAATAAGGCTTTTGAATTTGGGGGATGGGTGGGTGAAGTAAGGTCGGGAGGTTCCAAGCCTGCTGCACCCATGGAGGCCCCTTTGGCGGTACGAGTCAATTTCCCTTAGCCATCTTAGAATCCTGGGGCTGGAAGGGGTCTTGGAGATCATCTAGTCCAACCCGCCCTGCTCAAGCAGCAGACCTTATAACCGGGGTGCGGGACGGGGGATGACGACAAATGGCTCTCTCCAGATCTTTTGTGAAAAATGATCCGATCCAATCCAGGAGGCAAGCCGTTTCCCGTTGATTCATTGAGATTCCCCCGATCCAGTTTCTTCTGGCCACGGGAGAAGAGATCCGGTCCAGCCAAGCCCCACGAAATCAAATCTCCAGCTATTTACAGAATCTATCCGGTTGATTTTGGAGGGCCCCAGAGAGGAAAAACATTTTCCCTGAAGTTTAACCCCTCCCCCCAATTTTAATGTGTTCGTTTGTTTACCATCCGAGAGTTTAGACCCAGGAGTCAGCAACCGGAGGCTCTGGAGCCGCATGGGGCTCTCTTCCAATCCCTCTGCTTGCGGCGCCCTGCCTACTCAAAACATGCACTGCCACTGTCAATGTGCAATGCGATTTATTGAGCTTTTCGAACCCCACACCACCCCCTGGTAGGCTAAATCCAAGGAAAGGAAAGTCTCAGAAGAAAACAGAACCTTTAATTCAAGGATAGATGCTGGTTTCTGCGGCGGCTCTGGAAATAAGTCAGGCATGGGAAGGATTTTTGTGGCTCCCGGTGTCCCCTTTTCTGTGGGACACGGGTCCAAATGGCTCTTTGGAGTGTTTTAAGGTTGCCGTTTAGGCACACCCGGGCAGCTTGTGAACTGGAGAGAAAACGACTGTTTGAATACAGCTGAAGACAAGAGAGAGAGAGAGAGAGAGAGAAGAGAGAGAGAGGTGGGAAGTTGCGGGGGGGCGGGATAGACCAGGGAGAGCTGTTTATGTGGTTCTTTTTGGTGGGGGGGGAGGAAGCTGCCCGTTTTCTGCAGAAGCGAGCGTTTCTTTGCGCCCTCAGACCCGGGCCGCACCCGGGTGGGAAGGTAAGATTCCCCACGCAACGGGCTGAGCCCGGTGTCCAGTCAGTGGCAAACCGTGAAGCCGACACGGGAACTCCCGTGATTTTCTCTTCGGTCACGCCGAAGATCCGAGAGACAGAGAGAGAGAGAGAGAGACCCACGGCAAGCTTCCACGCAGGACGCGAACCCACGGGCTCGGTTCGAAAAGGCGGCCTGCGGGCCTTCTTTCGCTTTCGAGGCGGAACCTGTTGAGTCCCCAGTGGGTTGGGCCCCAGTGTTTCTCATTCCCTTCCTCCCCTTCCCTTCTCCCTCCCAAACAAGGCGGCTGCCAATCTCATCGGTTCTAAAATATAAAATATACCCATTCCTGCGTGACTTTGGCCAACGATCGATCTATTTGGGGTTGGTGGCGGGGAGAGAGAAGGTTGGCGGGGGGAGGAAAGAGAGAGGCAGTCGAGGCGGTGAAAGAGAGATTGACAGCTCAACAGCCCCCCTTCCTTCCCCCCTCCGCAATTCCGCGTGGACCCCTCTGGAAAAGCCCAATCCAAGAGACGCCATCGGGAAAATCTGCCGCGGTGGGCGAGGAGGAGGAGGGGAGAAGGTACCCACTCCTGGCTACCTAATATGAACGCCTCCCCCTGCCTCAAATTCCTTCCGAGGGAGAGGCAGGATTCCCCACACCCCACACCCCCGTCGCTCGCTCACTCACTCACCCACCTACCCACATCCTATAACCTAGGAGCCAGGCTGGTGTGTTTTTCTGTTGGCGCACGGATGCGGCCGCGGGAGGCTGGAGGAGGCGGCGGGGGGGGGGGCTCCTCGCCACGCGTGGAATGAGGGAGCGCTGGGAGTTTCTTTTTCCTCTGGTGGGGGTGGTGGAAAAGGGGGCGCGTGAGTTCGAATCGGGGCTGGGAGGAAGAGAAGAAGGAAGGGGGGGTAGAAGAGAGAGAGGGGAGAAGGAGTGACGGGGGGACGTTGGGAGCCTGCCTTTCCAAGTTGCAAGTCCGGTGGAAGCGCCGCAGAGGGTGTTTATATCACAGGGTGACAACCCCCCCCCACTCTCGCTTTCTCTTCCCGCCCCCCCCCCGCCAACCCACCAGAGCGGCCTGGAAGGAGACTGCCGCCCCCGCCGCTACCTGTTCCGCGCGCAGCCCGCAGGAAAATGCCTTTTGTGGTGCAAAAACAGCGGAGGGGAGAGAGAGTTGGTGGGGGGGGAGAGAGGGGGGGCTCGGGAAACTCCCCTCCCTCTCTGCCGACGCTCCCCCTCCCTCCCCCACGCGGGAACGATTCCTGCTGGGCTCACTTTAAGCCCAGCACGTCTCCAGCCGGTCTGTCGCCCTCCCTCCAAGACAGCAAACACACACACACACACGCACGCACGCTGCTGCGGTGCTTTTCAGCCAGATTTCCACGCGTCTCTCCCCCTCCCTCCCTCCCTCCCCTCCCCCCTGCACCCTTCAATCTCTGGTCCCAAGTTCTCCCCGCGAGACGAATGGTTCCCCCGCGGGGAGGGGGGGAGTACGCTTTGAAGCCGATCCCAGCCCGGCTTCTGTCTCTTTGGGGGGTTCCTGGCCGCCTCGCCTCTCCCTCGCCTTCCCTTCCTTCCTCCGAACAACCCTGCGAGGTAGACCAGATCAACACACACACACACACACACACACACCTACACACCTCTAGAGTGCCTTACCCGCCCCTTTCGCCCCCTCCTCTCCGCGCCCCCCCTTCCTGGGCGACCTCTCTCTTTCCTCTTCTACCGCGGCATCCAAAACACCCCTGCGCACGTCAGAACACCTCGCCACTTATTTTTTGGGGGGGGGCGGGGGTTGTTTACCAGCTTCACTTTCCCAGGATTGGGCGGGTGGTTGGTTGGTTGGTTGGGAATGTCCCCCCCTCCTGCACCAACCCCGCGCCCCTTCCCCGAAGCCGCTGCCCCCTCCCCTCTTCCCCGGGGTTCAGGTAAACAGGCACGTTCCACGCGCGCACCCCGTTTTTTCTCCCCTCCCTCGGGGTTGCTCTTTCCAGCCCACTTCCACGCAGCCTTCCCCCCCAATTTCTCGGTACCTTCCAATTCGTCTTCGGGGATATCCACCGGGTTGGGATCCGCTGCCAAAATGTTGGGAATGGTATAAATTCCCCGATACATCAAAGCGGCCGTCACGGGATGGAACGGCATCTTGGCTGTTTGCAGAAGCCGAAACTTTAATCCCAAATGTCATAAAGAGGCGAGTTGGATGCCACGCGGGAAGCAGGCGCGCGCGAGGGGCGATCGGTGGGGTGCGAGGAGGGGGAGGTAAGTGGGTTTCCTTCTTCCCACTCCCCCCTTTCCTTCCCCTAAATATTGCTTTTCGCCCACCTCCGGGGCTGGAAGCTCCTTCAGCGGTGGATCCGACCGCTTGCCCGCCACGCACCGGCGGGTCCTAAGTGGAACTCGCGTGGAGAGCGGCGCCGAAGAGACATGGGAGGCGAAGCCCCCGGGTGGAAGGAGCGGCGGTCGAGGAGAAGCTCATTCCCTTCGCCCGGGAGGTGGACGGCTTGTCTCGACCTCCCTTTGGGTCGGTGCCGCAAAGCCCGAGACAAAGCCGGTTCTAGCTCCGGCGTGGAGATCTACCTCCGACTCCGCCAGCCCGGAGTCCAATTCCCGGAGATGACAACTCGAGGAGAAGAAACTCAGCGCCTGCCCGGTCCGGTCCCTCGTGGGCGGGGAGGTGCGGGGGTGGAGTGGGGGCTCCTCGAGCTTCAGCCCCCGCCAGTCCGCCGCAAGCAGCCTTCTGGGCCGGCCTCGGTTCTCCGCAACCTCACCCACCCCCCGCAAAAAAATCCCCCTCCTTAAAGGAGCGCAAGGAGCAGCAGGTAAACAGGTATGCAGGCAGGCGACGGGTGAGGGATGTGGGGGACGCCAAGGGTCCAGGCCGCTCCAGACGAAGTTTCTCCAGCCGCCAGACCCAAACAGAACCGATTCCTTTCCGGGTCTCCTGCCGGTTTCCTCGGCTTCTCTTTTCCTCGTCGGCTTCTTTGCTCCGGTTGACTCACGACAGTTCCACGCGCGCCTTCCGCTGTCTGTGTGGCAAAAGCATCTACAGTAAACCTTTTTTGTGCAGGTGGTGGTGGTCGGGGGGGGGGGAAAGATATCGCCTGCCAGAGGAAGGAGGCGCGCCGGCTGCCACCCCACCTTCTCCAATCTCCCTCCCCCTCCCCCCCCCCCCCC
>NW_020770039.1:19321-33146 GCF_900518735.1 Pseudonaja textilis
TCCCCCCCCCCCCCCCCGTTATGCAGTGCGGGTTGGACAGGTGGCGAGCGATCTCTGCTGTTGGCGGGCAGCCCCTTGGAAGCAGCTTCCCTGCACCTGGATGATTTCCCCCACCCCCCCCCCCCCCCCATAGGATGCCCCCGCTGGGCCAGCAAAGGGAAATGGTTAAGCTCGGCTTCGGCCCGGTTTTCACTCATCCCTGGATGTGCGCCCTGGGCCAGTTCTGACTCACTCGGTGCGATGGGACAGCAATGTCTTCCCAAGGAGAAGAGACCCTGGGCACCGGTGGTTCGAGGTGGAAGGACGTGTCCTGGCATTTATTTAAGGGAGTAGGGGCTAAAACGTGGCAATTGTTCGTGGCGTTTCTCCTCTACCCATTGCCGGTGTCATCAGCAGGGAGGGAGGAAGGAAGGAAGGAATGAGAGGGAGATGGAGAGAGAGAGAGAGAGAGAGAAAGGCCAAAGAAAGGGGAGGGAGAAAGAGAGAGAGAGAGAGAAAAGAAGAAAGGAAGGGGAGACTGGGAAAGAGAAAAGTGGATGGATGGATGGATAGATGGATGGAGAAGCGAAGAAGGAAGGAGAGGGAGGTGAAGAGAGGTAGAAAGGAGAAAGAAAGAGAAAGAGGGAGGGAGAAAGGAAGAAAGGAAGGGGAGCTCAATTGTGATGGCAAGTCGAGGGCTCTCTGTACCTTTTCTTTTAACAAGTCTCTTTAACTTCTCCCCTCTTCACCCCTCCTGCCTTTAAACCATTGGCCAAAATGTTTCCTCTGGTCAAGTCAACGCACACACAACGCACAACGCAAGTCAATGCCATTTACTAAACCTGTAGGGAGATTGGTCAAGATTGAAGGGTTGGAAGGGAACCCAGAGGTCATCGGTCCTATCTTTGCCAGTGCTGGAGTCCATGGGGCAGAGAGCAAACGTAATTGAACACTTGTGTTCGCACACAACCCCTCCCCCCAAAAAAACCCAACCGGATTTCAGTTCCCAGATTCAGCACCTTGGACAGAGGCAGCCCAACCTTGGGAATTTTGAGCAGTCATTTCCTTGCAGAATCAAATAAATTGATCTCAGGCAGCAAGGACGTTTTGCTTTTCGACATATATTTGTGTGTACAATTTCATAGCAAATTGTAGGTATTATATAAATTCCTTCATCCTCATGTTTAATCTACATCTTTCTTATTTTCAAAAGCCCATAAATCATCGTGTCATTTTTTTCCCCCTTCTTTCAGCAAAAATTTAATAAAAGGTCTCAAGTCTTTCAAAACATTTTTTCGTTGTTATTATATTTTGTTTCCCCTTGACCAAACAGGTCAGCCTCAGCATTTCTGAAAAAGCCCATTCCTCCACTCTGGAGATAACAGTATTTTTTTATATATATATATATGTATAATCACATCTTGCTGCAATTGCCATCTAGAAAAATCAGTCTACCATCACAGTTTGTTTTCGGTGCCCAAAAGTCACGATAAAAAGAATTCTGCTTTCTTCTTTAATCTTCAAAATCTTTCACATCGTTGCATGAACTGGTATCAAAAACTTGCTCAGCAGTCCCACCACGCATCATAAAACATCTCATGTTCTTCATATTTTTTAACCCTGGTTTGAAACGTTCATTTGGGTTGGTTTCTCCGGTGTCATGGGCCAACAAGACATCCTTTTGCAGAAAAAAAAAAGATCTCATAAATTATGACACAGTGTAAATGGAATACCAGGGAGCCACATTCTCTCTCTCAAGCGCCCATCTCTGTATTAATCAAATTTTCTGCATTTATGTAATACACCCCAGGCCACCAACAGACTATGTGATGACCCAAAGGGGCGTGGCACAAAGGCAACACAGTCAAATAATCAAGAAGAGTCCCTTTATTATCTCCAACTTTGCCCGCAATGTCCAGGTTACCTTCGGCTGGAGAAAAAAAACTCTCCCAAGAACAGCCTTTAAGTGGAGGAAATTCAGTCTGAAAACAAAGTATATACAAACCGTAAATAAAAATCCACACTGCAGCAATTAACTGGACAGGGCAGGAGAAGGAATTGCAGGCTTGAAAGCTCAGCAAAACACACACAGTTGGGAAGAAGCCAGGAACCCAGGTAAACCTTGATACCAGATAATCCACGATTTGCTCCCAACAACTTTGCTGTGTGCGGCTTGCCTTTTTAAACACTGTGTTCCCAGCTGCAGCTAATGAAGGAGATCAGGGCCCTTTCCTCCCCCGTAAGGCATGCAGCTCATATTGCTCCCTTCTCCATTCCTCCCTGCGTGCCCTAGGATGAAGAGTGGGGTGGGCCTGGATCTTCCTCTGAATTCCCTCTCCCTTGTTCTACCTAACCCCTGCTCTGCCTAGCTGGACTTTTGCCCTTCCCCGGTTTCTTCCACAGCCAACAGAGACACACTCCCACTCCCTGTCAGCTGCTCGGCCTCCCGCTCCGAATCAGAGTCCGACAGGGGCATGGCAACTTAGGCTGGAAATGCACAACCCACTAATGAGCAGAAGTTGACATGAACCATCTAAGTTCGGCACAAGATGTCAAATGTGAGTCCTTTCCATGATCCAGTTAAGCGGGCTTTTGCACCGCTTGGTCAGGCACTGAAGGTTTGCAAAAAAAAAAATGCCTGTAGGATTACGTTAACAGGCAGCCACTGAGCTGGTGTGACTCAGCGCTGCCCATCTTACATTTTTCAGGATGGCATTTTTAAAAACCGACACAGTTTTGAAGCTGAAGATCTCTCTCTTTCTCTCTCTCTCTCTCTCTGAATGCAAGGAAGCCCAGACGCGATCCAATTAAAAACCAGCAGCGAATCAAGAGAATTTGAGGGTTCTTTTGAACCTGTGAGAATTAAGACTCTTGGTAGCCCTCAGCCTACGCTCACAATCGGCCCCCTCATTTCTGTTGCTAAATGAGATGGTTGTTTAAGTGAGCTTTTGCCTCCATTTTCCCGCCTTTCCTGCTGCCATTGTTAAGGAAATCACTGCAGTTGTTCTGAAGGAGCTGCTGATCCAGTTCTACAGAGGAATGATTGAGTCCGTCACCTGCACCTCTAGAACGGTCTGGTTTGGTTCTGCAACCTAACAGGACGGACACAGACTCCAGAGAGGAATTAGGACTGCAGAAAAAAAAAATTGCTACCAACCTGCCTTCAATCTAGGACCTGTCTACTGCAGGGCTCTGAAAATATCTACAGACCCCTCACATCCTGGACATAAACTCTCAAAACGTCGCTATAGAGCACTGCACACCAGAACAACTAGACAGAAGGCAGTTTTTCCCCGAACGCCATCACTTTGCTAAACAAGTAATTCCCTCAACACTCTCCAACTATTGACAAAGTCTGCACTACTATTAATATTAATTCTCCCATCCTTCTTATCGTCCATCCCCTCCTACTTGTGATTGTATGACTGTATATATCCTTACGATTTTTTTTTTACTGTTTTGTAGCATGATTTGATTGCTTATTGGACCCTAGGACTATCATTAAGTGTTGTACATGATGATTCTTGACTCTTGACGGATGTATCTTTTCTTTTATGTATACTGAGAGCATCTGCACCAAATGCAAAGACAAATTCCTTGTGTGCCCAATCACACTTGGCCAATAAAGCATTCAATTCAATTCAATTCTACTCTACTCTATTCTATTCTTATTGTACCCTATAACTATTATTAAGTGTTGAACCTTACGATTCTTGACTCTTGATGAATGTATCTTTTCTTTTATGTACACTGAGAGGATTTGCACCAAAGACAAATTCCTTGTGTGTCCAATCACACTTGGCCAATAAAGAATTCTATTCTATTCTATTCTATTCTATTCTATTCTATTCTATTCTATTCTATTCTATTCTATTCGGAACCCGATGGCAAGAGTTGTAGAGCGTATATCAAAGGCGGCTTGGATGGAATCGCAATGCCACCTAACTTTCAAGAGGCTGAAGGGACGCAATCCACTTTGCCACTCCATATCCTAGCAACTCTGTTCACACATTTTGCTAAGCTCAGAATGTGTGTGTGTATTGTGTGTGTGTGTGTGTGTGTGTGTGTGTGTGTGTTTTGCGGCATATGTTGCTGGGCAAACTCCCTTATTTTTTTTCAGCTTGTGGCTCCGGCATTGTAAAAAGCCAGAAAATGGGTCATTTGAGTAATTCAAAAGAGAATTGGATGAGTCTCTCTATACAATCACTTACAATGACTGAAAATGACACCTAGATGTGAGGAAGTGTGGGGGGGAAACCCATCCAATTTCATTTTTTTTAGAATCTATCAGATTTGCACTGTCTGCCCAAAGTCTATCAGTTGCTTTAACCCACCTTTTCCCCAACAATTGACAAGTTTGCTCTTTTCAGGAGTCCGGTTTTGGCTGAAGATGCTCCCGACAAAACAATGCTTTGGGATTTTACCGAGCTTAACAGGATAACAGTTGGAAGGGACCACGGAGGTCTTCTAGTCCCACCCCCTGCTCCAGCAGGAGATCCTATATCATTATGGACAAATGGCTGTCCAATCTCCTCTTAAAACCTTCCAGTGATGGAGCCCCCACAGCGTCTGGTGGCAAGTCGTTCCATTGATTAATTGTTCTCACTGTTAGGAAATTCCTCCTTAGTTCTAGGTTGCTTCTCTCCTTGATTAGTTTTCCATCCGTGGCCTCTTGTCCTGCCTTCAGGGGCTTTGGAGAATGGCTTGACTCCCTCTTCTTTGGGGCAGCCCCTGAGATATTGGAAGCCTGCTATCACATCATCCCCTAATCCTAGTCTTTCCATCAAACTAGACAATACCCAATTCCTGCAACCCTTCTTCATATGTTTTAGCCCCCAGTTCTGTAATCATCTGTGTTGCTCTTCTCTGCACTCTTTCTGGAGCCTCAGCGTCTTTTTTTTATATATATATATCGTGGCCATAAAGGGGCTGCCATAAATCAACTTATTCGCCAAAGCACCAGAAGGCAGGACAAGAAGCAACGGATGGAAACTCATCAAGGAGAGAAGCAACTTATGACTAAAGAGAAACTTCCTAAGAGTGGGGACAATTAACCCGTGGAACAACCTGCCTCCAGAAGTTGTGGGTGCCCCATCACTGGAGGTTTTGAGGAAGAGACTGGATCACTATTTGTCTGAAATAGTATAAGGCGTCCTGCTTGAGTAGGGGGTCGGACTAGAAGACCTCCAAGGTCCCTTCCAGCTGTGTTCAGATTGGCTGATTAATTCTGCAGTTGGGAACCCCCAGCTGAACTGAAAAGACAGAGCTCCAGATTTTGCCTTTCCAAATTCGACAAGCAGGTTAATCAATTTCTTGCATATCCCTCTGTAAGGTGAGGGGCCCACCGATAAAAGGCCGGCTTTGAATGCCCGTTGGCAACGCGCACGCTACAGGTTGTGTATGAAACACTGTGAACCAGCAAATAGCCACATGTCTTGGCAACAATGGCTATGTCCTTGCAATGGCCCCCACAGCTGCCTCACTGTTATTTCCCTCCCTTATTATTTTCCTCCGTTGCCTTCGTTTTTCTCCCTTAGCGAGACGTGATCCATTTTCTGCCTTATTTAACACTCTGCAAACACAACTGATCATCAGCCAGGGTTGGCAGGAGGGATCGGGCGCCGAGCACAGATGTTCCGTCTGCTCACGTGGTCGCAACCTGACTGTCAGGCCTGCCTTGATTTGGTCCTTTAGGCAAGAAAGACCCTCGACTCCGCTTCTAGCCAAAGGTACCCTTTACTAAAAGCCAAGTGGATGACCATGTAGCCAAGTTAGTTAACACTGGATTCCCCATGGACTTTGCTTGTCAGAAGGTCGTAAAAGGGGATCATGTGATCCCAGGACAACCGTCATAAATACGAGTCAGTTGCCAGGTGTCTGAATTTTGATCACGTGACCACGGGGATGCTAGAATGGTCATTCAGTGTGCCAAATGGTCATAAGTCACTTTTTTCAGTGTCCTGGTAAGTTCAAACGGTCCCTTAATGAACAGTTTTGCAAGTCGAGCGCTTCCTGTATTGGGTCATGGAGGTTAAAAAGGTTCCTACGCAATATATTGCACGAAGACACTCCTTTTATGTGACAGGCTGACAGGCTGAGCTAGCCGATGGCAGATAGATAGATCACCGAATGATTCCGTGAGCAATTCAATCTGCCTGACTGCTTTGCCTGATTTTGGATAAAAGTTCGCAAACCAGAAAACCGGATCTGTTCCACTGCTCTAGCTTGAAATGCTTGGCAGAGTCCTTAGTGATAAGAGAAAAAGATCTAAAAGGATCTGGTTATTTTTAAATCAGACAGGACCTGCCTTTGGGAAAAGAATTTGTTTGTTCTGGGGGGGGGGGAGAGGGGGAAAAGCCCCCTCCAGGTTTCCCCTTGATTGTCTTGCTGGAAATGTGAACCTGGGCTATTAAGTCAGCAAGCAGAACAATCAGCGGAATTTAATTAAAAATAAAGGTCACCCCCAGCCTGGCAGGTGAACCTGGATGCTGATTTTGCAAAAGTTCTGAATTATAATGTGTGTAGAGAGCCGTTCGCGTGATTTTTTCCACCAGCATCTTGGGTCTCTCCTTCCTGGCAGTCCAATGTCAGCTTTGCGAGGCTTCTATAGTCGACAGGCTGAAGGTTGTGTGTGTGTGTGTGTTTTTTTTTAATTTCAGGGGTGGTTTTAGGATCTTCTGAGCCAGAACACAAGGGATTCCAGAATAAATGCCGATGGAGATTCTCAATCATCCAGGTCGTGGCTGTTCCCTAAGGTGCTTTATTCTGAAAACAACTGGACTTCCTTGATTATTTTTTTCCCTTTGAAAACGTTTTCCTGCAGATGTTTCGTTGCCAAACTGGGTTAACATCACCTATGCTAGTAAGGAAGTGGGGTTTGCAGGGAGGAGGAGGAGGAGGAGGAGGGAGGAGGAGGAGGACTGTAGGGTCCTTGGTGCTCTCTGAGTCAGGTGGTTTTCTTGCAGACTGTTCATTACCCAACTAGGTAACATCATCAGTGCTAGAAGGGAGTGAGGCTTGCTCTCTTTTTATGTACCAGCAGTTTGTCCTGTCAGTGTGGGTGGCAGTTTTGTTTTCTTCTGGGTAGTTCCACGGAGAGACCTAATCCCAATTTCAGATGGGAAACTGGGAGCATCCTAGATCTAGTTAAGTCCTAGTTAAGCTGCTATGGAATTCCTGGAACCTTGGCATTCAGACAAATCAGCTGTCAACAGGCACATAGAGATAAACGTTTACACACCATTCTAAATGCAACCATGAACTGCGACAATGAAAACCTAAACAGGAAAATGATCAGAACATCTCCTGGCCAGCAAACAATACCCAGATAAACAAGGATTAACACCAGACCAACTATCAAGCAATAAGTAACACCTCCACCGTCTTCCAGTAACAAACCAGTTACTGTATTAACACTGGTCTTGAAGGTAGAACATTGCTGGTTTGAAGAGCTTTCTTTTAAGGCCAACTTCCCTGGGGTTGGGTTATCAATCGATTGACCAAGCAGCCAAACACTTCCATTCTAATTGCTGTGTGTTTCTCCTAATCTGGTAATTAAACATTAAGTATGAACCGCGCATTAATAAGAGAATACGTAGGACTTGTTGTGTGCTCTTTTTCTCTCCTTGAAGATGCTGAATTTTTTCTATAGATGGCATTTGACCACCAGCGAGATTGGCCAAAATATACCCGAATACGAAACCGCACTGCTGGAAATGTAAGCACAGACGGAACATACCATCATATGTGGTGGCAATGCCCCAAAGTTTAAAAATACTGGGAAAAATTTGAAGAAATGGATAAGAGAAATTACAGGGTGCAATATTGAATTTAAGCCAGAAACTTTCTTATTGGGGATAATCAAAGGAAACCTGAAGAAACATATCCAATATGTCGTTCAACGTATATTAACCGCGGCAAGAATTGCTTATGCCCAAAGCTGGAAATTAGATGACGTACCTTCCGAAAATATGGTAATAAACAAAATACTTGATTGCGCTGAGATGGATAGGCTAACGAGGAAACTTAAAGGTAAAGAGGAGCCTGAGTTTTATGAGGTTTGGGAAATGTTATTCATAGAGAAATAAGGTTTGATATGAAAAAGATTTGTAAATAGAAGTAACGCTTGACACAGAACTGTTAAGATGAAATTTTCACATGTGTTTTGAAAACAAATAATTTTTTTAAAAAAAGAAGAAGAAGAAGGTGCTGAAATTTATATCCATAGAGACAATGAGCTGCTCGGTCTTAAAATGGCAGCTGCGGCCGTTAATAAATAAATCCTTTTTCCATTTCGGGTTGTAATTGTTTTAAGAGGCCGCAGCTCGCGACAATTTTACAGCTCGAACAATCAATACCCGGAGACAGACAGTATCCTAGCACAGGACCCATAGCGTTCTATCATTTTTGCCTAGGTGTAGTACTGGGCGTTATAAAGGTAGAGTACTCCTGCCTGCAGAGGCTCTATTTACCAATTGCTAAAAAGGCACCAGTTGTTCTCAGTTTGGTAGGTGTGCTCGCAGACCTCTTTTCTCTGCCCACGGATGTTCTCCCTGTTTGTAATTCTCCTGCCTTCTCCGTCCCTTTCCCTTCCAGTCTGCGGCTGAATCATATCGCTCCTTTGATCTCCCCCAGGGAGGGCGATATTAAATATTCATGGGGCCAACTTTATGTGGGGAAGTTGCGAAACACGGGATGAATTATGGAAATGTTTCCACCGCCGCCGCCCTCCCATCCTGATCAGGGTTAAGGGATGATTTGACAGATCTCGGTCTCTGGCAAGGGGCCAATGATGGATAGAAGAGAGTATTTGTAGCTTACGGGGTGGACTGTGGGTGTCCGTGGTGGTCTCTGAGGTTGGTGGTTTTCTGGCAGACGTTTCAATACCTAACTGGGTAGCATCATCGGTGCTAGAAGGAAGTGGGGTTTGTGGAGAGGAAGAGTAGGAGGAGGAGGAGGAGGTGGAGGAGGAGGAGGAGGAGGAGGAGGACTGTAGGGTCCTTGGTACTCTCTGAGTTAGGTGGTTTTCTTGCAGACATTTCATTACCCAACTAGATAACATCGTCAGTGCTAGAAGGGAGTAGGATTTTCAGGAAGGAGGAAGAGGAGGAGGAAGTGGGAAAGGACTACAATGACTTTGGGGTCCCTGGTGCTCTCTGAACTTGGTTATTCTCTTGCAGGCATTTCTTGACCCAACTAGGCAACATCATCAGTGTTACAAGGGAGTGGGGTTTGTGGAAAGGAGGAGGAGGAGGAGGAGGAGGAGGAGGAGGAGGAGGAGGAGGAGGAGGAGGAGGAGGAGGAAGAAGAGGAGGAGGAGGGGGGCGAGAATCCTTTGGCATTTTTGGTGCTCTCTGAACTTGGTTATTTTCTTGCAGATGTTTCTTGACCCAACTAGCTAACATCACCAGCAACTGAAAGGAACGGGGTTGCTTCTAGCACTGATGATGTTACCTAATTGGGTCGTAGAATGGGGTGCCGGTAGTTTCATTGGCTATATCCCAGAACGCCTTTAACCCGGTTACCGGATTAATCCATGTTCTGGGCTGGGATCTGACATGGAAGCCATAAACTCCTCTCCCCATTAGATTTTGCTAATTCACCAAGGTGGCCCTGGGTGGCTTAGCATTCACCAAGCTTAGCATTTTGGACAAAGGCATCAACTAGGATCATCCACACACAGAACCTGGTCAGCAGTTTGTATAAAAACGAGCCATGAGAAACAAAAGAAGGTCTCCACCCAATTAGCTTTCCTTCAAAGGCCGTTAAAAAGGCCCTCTGGTCTCCTCCATCAGGCTCATTTGCTGCACTTCTGATTTTGTGTGTGTGCGTGTGTCTCTATCTCTGTCTCTCTCTCCCTCTGTGTGTGTGCGTGTGTGAAGCTTTCCCACACCAAAGTATTTGGAGTTCCTGCAAATTCCAAGCTCAACAAATAATTTAAGAGCAGATTAAAAAGGCCCCTCCTGGATGTTTTCCCTCCTTGGAGGAAGGGAAGGAAGGAAGAAGGGAAGGGAAGAGAAGGGAAGGGAAGGGAAGGGAAGGGAAGGAAAGGAAAGGAAAGGAAAGGAAAGGAAAGGAAAGGAAAGGAAAGGAAAGGAAAGGAAAGGAAAGGAAAGGAAAGGAAGGGAAAGTAAGGGAAGGGAAGGAATGGAAGAAGGGAAGGGAACAAAAGGAAGAAGTGAAGGGAAGGGAAGAAAGGAAAGGAAAGGAAGAAAGGGAAGGGAATGAGAGGAAAGGAAAAAAGAAGTGAAGAGAAGGAAAGGAAAGGAAAGGAAAGGAAAGGAAAGGAAAGGAAAGGAAAGGAAAGGAAGAAGAGGGAAGGGAAGGGAAGGGAAGGGAAGGGAAGGGAAGGAAAGGAGAGGAGAGGAAAGGAAGAAAGGAAGGAAAGGAAGAAGGGAAGGGAAGGAAGGGAAGGGAAGAAAAGGAAAGGGAAGGAAGAAGGGAAGGGAACGAAGGGAAGAAGTGAAGGGAAGGAGAGGAAAGGAAAGGAAAAAAAGAAGGGAAAGGGAAGGAAAGGAAAGGAAGAAGAAATGACTTCCTTTGTCCTGAAACGATTACTCGCTACTCATAGAGAAGAGACCAGGGAACACAAGGGCCATTTTTCTGAACCTGGATGGACTAAAAGTTCAACAGGAATGGAAGAACCAAGAGCCACCAGGCTGAAGACCAACTGGTTTAACTCAGGACATTGAGTCACTTGCCCATGAGTTACCACTGGCTTATGAATTCAGCCTAGAGACCCAGTAGGGGAAAACGTGAAAGAGGTTGCTAGTTAAAACCATGGAGACCCGTTATAGAGTTCTCTTGGCTTTGTTTTCTTCCAACATTTTTCTTTTCTTTTTTTAACCTTCTATCAATGTCCTCTCTGAATAACTCCTCCTCCTCCTCCCTCCTTTTTCTTCTTCTTCTTCTTCTCCTTTGTCCCTTGGTGTCATTTCTTTTAGACTACAGAGCCAACTTTTCTCTTTTCATCCTCATCGACTCTTTGAATGGCTGTGTGTGTGTTTAGCGAAGATACGAGATAAAAGGGCTTTGACTAAACAAAAGGAAGATATCTTTTTGCCATTGCGGCAAAATCTATCTGTGCGTAGAGGGCTTCTTTTCCCCATTAAGAGAAAAAAAATATTAAATGTCATTAAACCTTCACTGAGCTGAATGTTCATTTGTTGCTTATTTTAAAATTGGAGATGAAAAAATAGAATCCCTTATATTTGTAAGCTTAAACTCTTTGTCAATAGGTATTTTCCCATCACCTATTTCTTTGTTTGGAAGGCAGTGATAGTCAAAATATTGCACTGCATTGCATTGCACTGTATATTGTATTTGCACTGTATGGTGGTGTATTATATTGTATTATATGTTGTAAATTGTATTTTGTATATTGTATTGTATGCTGTATTTTGTATTGTATTGTACTGTATTGCATTGCATATTGTATTATGTTTGTACTGTATTGTATTGGGGTATATTGTATTATATATTGTATTGTATTGTGTATTGAATTGTGTATTGAATTGAATTGCATTATTGGGAGAGAAAGGATGTGATCTTTGGTGAAATCTTCAATGCAGGTAGTCCTCAACTTACAAACCCAATTAGGACCAGAATCTCTGTTGCTAAGCAAGGCAGTTGCATTTAAATAAATGAGCAATAATTAAAAGAGGAGGATGGGAAAGGAAATCCCACCGTTCGGCAATTTCCCAAGTCCAAGTGTTGGGAACCCTTTTTCCAAAATCCAGTTTGTGACCGAAAAGACAAATTCTGTTATTAACTGAGCCGGAGGCCTCTAATCATGCAAAGTGCACAACTCCTTCCTAGAGCATCCTATTATGATGTTCTGTTCCATTATCTTAATCGATTTCTTAATTAGATATATCATAAAACCCAAAGACCTGGATAGCTTTTAAATGACTCCGCTGTGTCTTTCAATCTTTCACCATTCTTCCGCGGGTCACTTTTTCCCTGTGTTGTTGTTTTTTTTAGCTTTAATTCTTTTTTCTTTTTTAATTTTTAAATTGCCTTTTCTGGTAAAATCGTTTAATTTTCTCTTTCCACCGCAGACCCCCACCCCACCCCCAGGACTTCAACCCCTCGCAGATTTTATGAATGCATATTTAGGCTAAAGCGGCCCGTTCGTTTTTGGTTTCGGTTTTTCTGTTACTCCATGTTTCTTCTTTTTTTTTTTAAAAGGCATCTCCGTTCTCCATGAGGTTTTCAAAAGTCTTTCTATTGCACGGGCATTTTGGAGTTATCATTAATTTAATCTTCCTCACCCTGGCTTATTAATGAGCGCGCTATTTCTCTTAGATATGCCTTCCCCTCTGACAGTAATGCAAAACCTCTGTTAATTCTCCCAGCGGCTTTCTTTTCTTTCATTACTTTTCCCCTGGGGTGGAAATGCATTTTATTTAATAGTCTTGCTCTCCTCTCCTTCTGCCTATTGCCTGCACGGCTGTGGGTTCCTAGGGATCGAGGCCGGTTCTACCATTGAGCAAAATCGTAGCAGCAGCTGCCAGAGGTGAGAGGGGTTGTACGTAGAAAACCACACACCATGTGCAGCTGGACTATTGTCAACAGCCAGGGAAGTGTTGAATCGTTGCTGAAGGGAAATTCAGCTGAAAAAAATCCATTTTCCTCTGTAAAAAAAAAAAATGGAGCGAGCGGGAGACGTCCTTCATTTTAAGACGTCTTTTAAGCAAAATAGCTTGGGCTGTTCCAACTCTCCAGCTTCAAGTTGTGGGTCAACGTCCCGACTGATGGACCCAATGTTCCGGCCTAGGCTTCCCAAGATCATGAAACAGACTCCTTGTCCTGATAAAACCCCTTTTATTTAGGTTATAAAGAGAATTCCTCTCCAGCAAAGCCCCGGCAAACAGTCTTTCATGAGATTTCACAACTACAGACCTTTATCAGGCTTGGAGAGTTGCCAGGCCGATATCTTCCAAACGCCAGGCTGTAGCAGCAATTATTTGGCAAGGAGTCAGGAACAGATCTTCACCCTAATGAATTGGACTAATTGTCTCCTGCAAACACCACTCTCCTTTCGCTTCTCTTTATTCCCTATGGGAGGGAATTCACTGACCACCTGAGTCAACCCTTGTTCCTTAGCTGTTCCCTTTGTCTGGCAGCTCTGCGCATGCGCACACTGGGAACAGGCTCCAGCTGTTCTTCTTCCCCACTGATCTCCGACTCCAAAGGCAGCTGATAACTGTCAGATGGCCCTGGCCCCATCTCTGCCTCTGATGCAGAGCCCTCGTCCGAGCCTTCCCCAGACTCCAGGACTGGCTCATTTTCCTTCCCAAACTCCTTACTGTCCGAGTCTGCTGCCAGCACTGCTGGCTGCTGGCAGGCCACAACACCCAACCAAAGCAAGCACGAATGCCTCAATGCAACACTTTATTGAGTACATCATTTCGGCACTATTGAGGTCAAAGCCAGCTCTACCTAGTTCCCGCGCAAACCCACATAGCTACAATATAGAATTCTCCCTCTCCCTCCCATTAGTGCAGCTCACATTATCCCATTGAGTGTCATTGTACTGTTTTGAGAAAGAGTCTCTGCTTGGGCTGATACCTGCAGATGTGTCCTTGGTTCTCACAATTCTCTTGCTTGAAGTCTGGAGCTTGCATTCCATCTCACCCTTCCTCCCCCCACCCCACCCCCCCAGTCCTTTGGCAAGTTGAGAAGCGATAATGGTTGCAACGGCATAAGCGTGCTTCGAACATGTTTTTCAAGTTGGTTGTGGGTGGAGAGCCAACTTGGTCTAGTGGTGAAGGCACTAGGCTAGAAAACAGGAGGCGGTGAGTTCTAGTCCTGCCTTAGGCATGAAAGCCAGATGGATTTCTCT
>NW_020770040.1:5590-20886 GCF_900518735.1 Pseudonaja textilis
ATCTCTATTAAATCAGGTTCATCTCTCCTAGTTAAATCCATCTCCTCATCCTGGCTACTATCCAAATCACTCAGCAGTGCCGGCTCATAATTCACTGCCATATTCTCTTCGCTCGAGGTCACATCGGCCAACGGAACAGATTCCAACTCCAGAGTCACAACAGAATGGTAAATAAGATATGAAATGGTATACAAAGTGAGCATGAATTTGATTTATGTCTGTACAAAAAGATGTAATCCGGGACTAAGCCGCTTTCCAAAAAGAAGTTTTATGTTTTCATGTTTTGTGTTTTGTTTGTGTATGTTTGTTTATTGAAAACTAATAAAAAAAATTATAATAAAAAAAATGTTTGCCAAGTTTTGAAAGGGGAAAGGAAGGAATCATTCTAATTTCTAACTTCTTCTTCTTCTTTTTCTTCAGCGTTTGTCTCGCGCTCGGGCGAGGTCCGCTAATGTCCTTGAGTACTGCTTCCACACCTCTCTGTCTGCCACGTGTGTCGGGTCTGCCTTCGCGATCTCTAGATCGGCCTTGATCGTGTCCATCCAGCGTTGTTTAGGTCTACCACGTGGTCTCGCTCCTCCGACAGTCACCTTCATTACAGATTTGATGATGGATTCTTCCTTGGCGCGGCTCACGTGGCCGAACCATCGTAGCTGGGACTGCCTCATGACCGTGGGGATGGGCACGACGTTGAACCGTCTACGCACTTCTTCGTTCCTGACGCGATCGAGTAGGGTGAGGCCTACCGACCATCGGAGCATTCTCATCTCCATTATCTGGAGTCTGCTTTCGACTTCTTTGGTCGTCGGCCAGCACTCTGCGCCGTATATGGCCACGGGGCGCACCACAGAGTTATAGATTTTCGCCTTCAGGCGCATCGGCATCTTCTTGTCACAGAGGACGCCCGTGACGGACTTCCATTTGCCCCACGCTGCATTGATCCTGGCTGCCACCTCAGTTTGTAGTAGGCCTTCTTCCCCAAGAGTAGTTCCCAGGTACTTGAAGGTGGAGGTGCGCGGTAGCTCCTGCCCGTTCACGTGGATGGAGCCTGTCATTTCATTGTCAGTGGTCAGGTATTCGGACTTCTTTAGGTTCAGCCGGAGCCCGAACTGCTCGAGGCGGTCGTGCCACTGTTGGACTCGGTGCTCTAGTTCAGCCTTGCACAGGTTGGCCAGGAACACATCATCGGCGTAGAGCAGCGTCCATGGGGCGGGCGTGTACAGGTCATGTGTAATTGTGCCCATCACCAGAATGAACAGCAGTGGTGAGAGAGCAGAGCCCTGGTGTACGCCGACGGTAATATTAAACTCCTCTGATATCCCAGCTGCCGCTTTTAAACGGCTTTTGTGACATCTGTATAGGAGTTGGACCCATTGTACGAGCAGCTCAGGTACGCCGTGGTCTCGCAGTGCGTACCAGATGAGATCGTGCGGGACTCGGTCGAAGGCCTTTTCCAAGTCTAGGAAGGCGGTGTGGAGCGGGATTTTCTTTTCTCTGTGAGCCTCCATCAGCATCCGCACACCGAAGATGGCGTCGGTGGTGCCGCAGTTCTTGATGAATCCAGCCTGGTTGACGCTGATGTCGACGGTGTCCCGAATGCGCTTATCAAGGACGCGTTCAAAGATCTTCATAGTGTGTGACAGTAACCTGACCGGTCTGTAGTTGGAGCAGTCCGCTGGGCTGCCCTTTCCCTTCCAGATCGGAACAGTGGTGCTGCGGTACCAGTCGTGTGGCACTTTTCCCGTGGAGACGATGTTGTTGAACAGCTCGCACAGCCACAATGCCGAGCCCGGTAGTGCCTTTTTCCAGAAGTCGGCAGGGATGTCGTCTGGTCCTGTTGCCTTACCGTTTTTCATGGCCTTGATGGCGTCGGCGACCTCGCTGGCATAAATGCCTGAGACTGGGCCTTCAACTGGGTCACCTCGCGGGGTTCGTGGGTGTGGGAACTCCTCGGTGGAGATCTTCTCGAAGTATTGCCGCCACCTCTCCGCAGCGTCTCTGGGGTTGACGATCAAATTTCCCCTTTCGTCGTTGATCCCATGAAACTGGTCAATGTCCAGGGTCTTCCTGTGTCTGCTTTTGGCCAAACACTCGCGTGTTCAGCTTCTCGTAGATGTCATCGTAGTGGGAGCTTCTGGCTGTCGCTACTGCTTTCTTGGCTGCCTTTTTGGCCGCCTTGTATTCGCAGAGCTTCTCGCTGGTCTTGTCCTGAAGAAAGGCCTTGTAGAGCCGTTTCTTCAGGTGTACGGCATCTTGTACTTCCGGTGTCCAGAGCCATGTATCTCGTTCGATGCGTCTCCGTCCTGGCTTGGTGCAACCAAGCTGTTGGCAGCCGGCAGTGTGAACAGTGCTCTTCAGCATGGACCACGCTTCCTGTGGCCCGTCGACCATCTGCGGGAACTGCTCCGGTTTGATGAGGGGTCCCGCCATCTTCTTCTGGTTCCACCACTTGATTCGTGGCTGGTCTGCATTTCTTTTGTCAATCCTGGTCTTGGGCTTGCTGATCCTGATCTTCGCCATCAGCGGCCTGTGCTGACTGCTCGATTCGTACGGGTACGCCTTGGCGTTGAGCACGTTTTTAGCGGCTCTTCGTCGTACGATGATGTAGTCGATCTGTGTGTGGTGGCTCCCGTTTCTGCTATGGTAGGTGAGCAGTTGAGATTCTCGCCTAATGAAGCAGGTATTCGTGATGGTCATATCATGGGAGTCGGCAAAGTCCAGGATCCTCTGGCCCTTCTCATTCGTATCGCCTGTGCCGTGCCCACCGTGGCACTGGTGTCCGTTTTTGTCCCGCCCTACATGACCATTCAGGTCGCCCGAGATGATGATGTCGTCTTCGTGTGGGATCTGCCTGAGTTGGATGTCGAGCAGTTCCCAGAAGGTATCCTTCTCCTCCTCGTGACATCCGGTCTGAGGGGCGTAGGCGGACAAGATGTGTAGGCGCTGCCTCTCGGTCGCTACGACGATTATCATCAGTCGTTCTGTGAGGCGCTTAACTTCTGCGACGGAACTTTGCCAGCTTGGACTGACAACCACAGCTACACCGCCGCGGTTTTCCTTACAGCTGGTGTATATGATCTTGTAGCCGTCTATAGTCGTAGCCTTGTTGCCCTTCCAGCGAGTTTCCTGGAGGCAGCAGATGTCCAGCTTCCTGTCCCGCATGGCCCTGACGATCTCGGTCGAGCGTCCAGTCAGCGAATCCACGTTCCAGGTGGCCACCTTGAGCGTCTGGCAGTCCTCTGTTCCCCGCTTGCGTTTTTTCACACGGCCGTGCTTTCCGCGTGGACCATTTCGTTGATTTTTGGCGCAGGCCAATGGTCTCCTGCGCCCGTCGGTTCCCCCGAACGCGGTAGCATTGGACGTGTGTTTTGTAGTGGACGTTTCCATCATGTTGATGCGGCATTTGAGTACTCCAGCCGGCCTGTCGCGTGGGCCTGTCGTCGGAGGGTCTGCTCTCAGTTACGGTCAGCGTTTGACGGCTTCGCGCATCCAGGGGACACCACTTGGAGGTGGCAGACCGCTCGTCCCCCCATTCTAATTTCTAACAATTTCTCCATTATAGTTACTTCTCTAATATAATCACTACATTCTGATTGTTACCTAATCCATCTTTCCATATTTTTGTTCTTCTTAATCTAATCTAGAGCAGCAAGTGAGGTAGAAATTTCTGTATCCAGAAAAAGGAAATTTGTGGGTGGGAAAAAGGAAATCCCACCCTTACAGAAAGTTTAGGAGGCAGAAGTGAAGCAGTGCCACTTTTCTGCAGACTTATCAGGACTGTCATACAGGCACTCTGAAATATCAGGCTTAAAAGAACCTTGAAAGCCCTCATCCAGTATTGTAATTATAACAAATTGGACATAAATTATGAGAAAATAAAGATTATGGCCTTTGCAGAAAGAGCATATAGAGCAGGTAACCACCTTCAAATATGCAAAGTAACCACTTTGCATATAGAGCAGGTAACCACCTTCAAATACCTAGGGATAGTCATCCAGGGCGGTGGTTCAAAAAAAGCACATGGTGAATATGCAGCTGCTTTAGTCCAAAGATCAGCGAGCGCCATTCTTAATTTTTCTGCACAAAGGGAAGACACTATGAATTAGAATGGTCAAACAAATGGCAACTTCAAATCTCAACAAATAAATGCTATTACATATTGGCAAAAAATAAATAAATCAGAAAATAAAATACAGGCTGAATTGTCAAGACCTTATTGATGATCCAAATTCTGTCAAGGTGTGACTATTTTACCTTGGCTCTGTCTTGTATTTTTCCACAAGAAGAAATCTTGCTAAAGAGCACATATTCAGTTCAGAACATTATAGCAGGAAAGCACTGACAGGAAGGGAGTTAATAAAAGATTAACCGCAGACAAAGAATGTGTATTCAAAGAAGATATGCTTATCTATAGCAGTTACAAAGTAGCAATTACAGAGTTCGTTGCTCATGTCACGTAGACTGGTCTAAAAGATTAACATTGTATCTCTTTACCTTCCTGTAAAATTCCTCTCTCACCTCCTCCCTTGAATTAGCACAATAAAAGAGGACAGCTAAAAAGCCTGGGGGAGAGCAAAGAGAGAGGAGCAAAAAAGCCCAGAAGCCCGGACATTTCCATTTGTTCCAGGCGCAGCCGGGGAATCCGATCTCCCCCAGGCTCAAAGTGTTGCCTCATTTTAAGATCGCTTGTGTTTTGTGTGTTTTATTTCTTGCGCTTGCTTGGCAATCACTCTTGCGAGAGTCTTGCCTAGCCTCACCCTTGCGAGGGTCCCGCGCTATCTCGCCCTTGCGAGGGCTATTTTCTCACCCTTGTGAGGGTTACTTTAAACTTCGTCCTTGCGAGGACTAATTCACCCTTGCAAGGGTCGCACTATCTCGCCCTTGCGAGGGCTACTTTAAATCTCACCCTTGCGAGGGTTATTCTCTGAGAGGAATTCAGCAATCAACCAGTAAGCCGAAACAACAGACCGGTCGCTCAACGCGACAGCTGGGGGCTCGTCCGGGATCTCTAATCGTCTGGGATCCCTTCGCCTTACTGGTTCCAAGGTGTGACTTTTGTCTAGAAGTGCATCTCCTTCACCTTCATTCTTCTTCGCCTGGTATAGGCTATGTCGACAAAAAAGTAAGTATGGGCGCCTCGATTTCTCAAGTTTCGTCAGGGCATAGGGACGAACTTTATAATCTAGTGAAGAAGGCTAATTCCTTTCAAAAAACCAATGGTATCACTGTGTACCCTATTTCTAAAAAATCTTTAAATAAATTTATAATTTATATTGAGGCACACTGTCCAGCCTATCCATCTGCTGGAACTCTTAGCCATTCTCACTGGGAAAAATTAGGAAAATATTTACATGAAGTTCCCAGAGCTCCCATGGATATACTTATTTCTTGGAGAGCAATAATGGCTGCTATAACAACTATTTATCCTCCTTCTAGTCTTCCTGAAAATTCTTTTTCTCCTGTTTCTTCTGACTCCCACTCTTCTAATTCAAAAACTTCTAAGCCTCTTGCAGCTCATTTGGAATCAAATTCTTCCCTACCACCTCCTTATTCAGATATTTCTTCCCCTCCTCCTTCTGCTCTTTCTTCTCTTTCTGATTCTCCTATTATGAATCCTATGGGAGGAATCATAACTAATCTTTTGTCATCACCCCTATCTTTAGAAACAGAAGAACCTTCTGCTTATCCTATGACTATCATCCCTGGGGGAGGAGGCAATGTTCATAGTAACATTGAGTTTAAAGTTTTGAAAAATATAAAAGATGCAGTTACAACTTATGGATTGCATTCTCCTTTTACTAGGGGAATACTTGATTCTTTGGTTACAGCTAATACAGTTATGTTATTGTATGATTGGAAAATGCTTTTTTCTATGCTTATGACTCCAGCACAATATGTTGTGTGGCAATCTGAATATGAAAAAGGTATTGAGGCTGAAATCCGCAGGGGTTTGCCTGCTGGAGTAACTGAAAATCAGTTACTGGGGAAAGGTCAATTTTCTACTCTAGCACAACAACAAAATTCTCCTCGTCGTAGTTTTGCCATTATTCATATGTGTGCTATGAATGCTTTAAAGCGAGTGGATGATTCAGATTCTCAGTCCATTCAAGCATTTTTAAAAATTATGCAAGAACCTGAAGAACCTTATGCTTCATTCATAAGTCGGCTTCAGACAGCCTTAGATAGACAGATAGATAATCCTGTTGCTAAACAAGAATTACTTATAAAATTGGCTTATTCAAATGCTAATCATGATTGTCAAAAAATTCTACAGCCAGTCGCTAATAAGCCAGGAGTGACTTTGGCTGAGTTTTTACAACTCTGTAGAATTGTAGGAACGACTACTCATAAAATGGATATGCTTGCTACTGCAATCACAGCTTCATTACCAAATCCTAATTCTGCTACCACTTCTCCTCCTGATGCTTTTGCTTTAACACGCAATGGCAATTGTTTTAACTGTGGCAAGCCAGGACATTTTAAAAATCAATGTCGTAAGCCAGGGGGAGGAGCTGCTTTTCGTGGCCAAACCAGAGGTCCACCCTCTTCATCTAAGCCAAAAACTATCTGTCCTCGCTGCAGGAAAGGCTATCATTGGGCTTCAAATTGTTATTCTAATCCTTCTCCTTCACAGCCTTCGGGAAACTAATTGAGGGGTCTTCAGCTAGCCCCGCCACAAAGGCTGAACTAACTGCCACAACGTTTCCTGTAGTATTGTTAGAGGATCTTGTGTATGATGATCCTGGTGCTGTTTTTACTCTTCCTTTAACTGCAACGCTTTTCAAACCTCTTCCTCCTTCCACACCTGTCTTGCTTATTCCCAATTCTTCTCTTACAATAGAGGGTGTGGTTGCAGCTCCTTACTTATATGATTCTTCTGCTCTTAATAATCTTGCATTGGCTGCAATAGGAGATCGTTGCTTTTCTTTAAAAAAGGGGACAGTAGTTGCTACACTTATAATTTTGCCTCTTTTTGAACCTCTTTCTTTGTTTGCATTGCAGAAACCTGTTCAAGCTTCAAAACCAACTCTTTCTGTTACACTCAATGGTCGAATTTTTGAAGGTCTGATTGACACCGGAGCAGATGTTTCTGTTATCCGTTCTAATGAATGGCCCTCTTCTTGGTCTCTCACAGAAGCTTCTTCAGTGCAGGGCGTAGGTGGTGCTCAAGCTGCTAAGGTCAGCTCTCATTGGCTTTCTGCTTCTACTGAGCATTCTACCTTAACTGCTTATCTTAAACCCTATATCCTTCCTCTACATTGCAATCTTTGGGGACGTGATTTACTTTCTCAATTTCAAGCTTATATTCAGATACCATAGTTTTTCTATCAAAATGTCTATTTCTCCTTTATCTCTTACTCTTAAAACATCTATTCCTGTGTGGGTGGATCAATGGCCTCTCACCAAAGAAAAATTGCAGGCTTTACATCTCCTTGTCCATCAACAGTTAATAGAGGGACATATTGAACCATCCACCAGTCCTTATAACACCCCAGTCTTTGTAATTAAAAAGAAATCATAATAGATTTAAAGGACTGTTTCTTTTCTATACCTCTGGCACAAAAGGATAGAATCATCCTTGCATTTACAGTGCCAGAACTCAATAACTCTAAACCCACATCTAGGTATCAATGGAAAGTTCTTCCACAAGGTATGCTTAATTCACCAACCATGTGTCAATATTTTGTCAATGAGGCTCTGCATCCTTATAGATCTCAATTTCCTAATTTTCTTGTATATCATTACATGGATGATATCTTAATTGCAGCTGATGGCCAAAGGGGACGGTACAAAAACTTTTCCGATCCTCTTGACCACATTAGCAAAAGCAGGGTTACATATAGCACCTGAAAAAATCCAGTCTCACTACCCAATGCAATATTTAGGTCACAAGGTTTTAGCTTCCTCAGCATCTCCACATATTCCTTCACTCACACTTCCACAGCCAACCACATTGGTTCAATTACAGCAGTACTTGGGAGTTATTAACTGGGCTAGACCATATCTTGCTCTAACCACACAGATGCTATCACCGCTTTTTCAAGCACTAGTAGGATTAAAAAATCCTGCAGATAAGGTCTATCTTTCAGCTCAGCATCTAGAAGCTTTAAAGCAAGTAAACACAGCCCTAGCAACTCAATGGGTAAACCGTGCACTTGCAGACACACCACCTTCTCTTGCTATTATTTCCACTCATCAATTACTGACTGCAATAATTGTTCAAATATCTAATGCAAAAAATCTTCATTTCTTGGAATGGTTACACCTACCACATACTCCAAAAACCTCTATTTTTACTAAAGCAGCACAAATGGCTTTTCTTATACAAAAAGGGCGCAAGAGAACCAAAGCCCTGATGGGAATGGATATTTTTACATTGTATATTCCTTTTAAGATTAGTCAATGGGAACCTCTTTTTCAGACTTCCACAACACTGCAGGATGCATTGGAAGATTGGTGTGGCCAAGTGTCATGCCACCTTCCATCTGATGCACGACTGCAGGTGTTGAAGACAGTTCCTTTTGTTTTACAATCACCTTTTGTCCAACAGCCATTGAAGGAAGGCTTAACTGTCTTTACTGATGGTTCAAAAAATATTGGAGCATGTGCATGGTGTGAAAATGCTCAATGGAACAAACGCTTAACTGCCCCACAGAACTCAGCACAACAAGCTGAGTTAGCTGCTTTTTCTTTGGCCTTGTCTCTTTTTCCACAGGAATCTTTAAATGTAATATCTGATAGCATGTATGTTACTCAGATGGTTGCTCATATTTTCGATGCATATATTTCTCCTGTTACCCCTCCTTCTCTCATGACACTTTTTTTACAGCTTCAGACACTGCTGAAAAAGCGAGGGAAACCTTTATTTGTAGCTCATATCAGAAGTCATCAGCAATTGCCTGGATTTCTGGCAGAAGGCAATCATATGGCAGATGAGGCTTGTAAAATTATGGCCTCCTCTCCTCTTCCATAACAGCTTTCAGCTGGGGAGAGTCATGACTATTTCCATCAAAATAAGAAGGCCTTGGTACAGCAATTTGGGATTACGTATTAGCCATAGCGATAATTCAACAATGTCCAACATGTAGCTTGCAGGCCAAAGGTATCCCTGAAGGTGTTAATCCTAGGGGTACTCAAGCCTGTGATACATGGCAAATGGATGTAACTCATTATCCTCCCTTTGCTCCCTGGAAATACATTCATGTATCAGTTGATACATATTCAGGGTTTATTATGGCAACATTACAAAGAGGAGAGGCTACTAAAAATGTTATTAATCACTGTATTCGGTCATTCGTAACGTTGGGATGTCCAAAAATTCTCAAAACAGATAATGGTCCTGCTTATGTCAGTTCTCCCTTTGCTGAGTTTTGCCATAAGTGGGCCATCACACATAAATTTGGCATACCTTTCAATAGCCAAGGTCAGGCTATTGTGGAAAGGGCAAACCTAACTCTGAAAAATGCCCTTGATCGGCAAACGGGGAAAAAAGGCTTAGGCCCCCCGAACCTCCCGGCGTTACAAAACATCTTGAACATTACTCTCTATTCTCTTAACTTTCTTAATCTTACTGGCTCTCCTTCTTCCACAGCGGCTTCTCGCCACTTCACCAAGCCAGTAGTTCCCTCTTCCCGTCCTCTTGTTTATTTCAGACAGCTTCCAGATCCTGCGTGGAAAGGTCCTGCACAGCTCATCACCTGGGGAAAAAGTTACGCTGCTGTCCAACTTCCTGATCGAGTGCTTTGGGTTCCTGCTCGCTGTGTCAGACCTTACCATGGCAAACCTGACTCTAACTCTAATTTTTCTTCTGATATCAATATTTCCTGTCTTTTCTCAATTCAGGGCATCTCCTGATGCTATTTTTACTTTTCTTGCTGACACTGTTACCTTTATTTTTAAAGATAATCTCCTTTCTGCATGTAATTATGTTTTCCAACACAATGGTAGCTTTCTTTCGCCTACTTCTGACATTACTGTTCACTATTACTATTCTCCTTGTTTAATATTTTTAACTATACATGTTACTCTATCTACTATAGGATCTTATTCTTGCTTAGGATTTTTTCACAATCACACATACTTTAATCACACTGTTCTATTACTTTCCACTCCTTCAGTG
The DNA here is from genome assembly GCF_900518735.1 of Pseudonaja textilis. The sequence continues at coordinate 15,711 of NW_020770040.1, forward strand.
GCATCTCCTCCACTATCCTCTGCTTTTCCTACATTACCATCTCAAGCTAATTCTGAGACAACTTTTCCTGGAGACAAACTGCAATGGCATCTTCGTTGCTGCTTTCCACCCTGTGATGTCACCAAATGCATATTGCATCATTCATCTTCCTGGGTTCCTGTTCACTACAAAACACCTGTCGTGCGAAGACGCCACCTCATCCCTGATGACACTCATCGTAAGACTACAGCTCCCATTCGAGCTCGCCATCTTGGGTATCCTGTCTTCATCGCTGACAACTCCATCTCTAAGCGGTCTGCATCTCGTGCTGTTCCAAGATTTGGCTATCATCGCATTCCTCGAAGCATACAACCTTCTACAAATGAACATCAACCTCAAGATTATACCTGGACTATCCTTGATTTTCAAGGAAATATTTTAAACACCACCACTAATTATACTAGATGGCCATGGTTTCCTCAGCTTTTCATGGATTTTGCTGAAATGGGGACAGGAGTAGAAAAATTCGCAGATAAAAATCTACAAGCTGATATATGGGACAAGCAAGGCTCCTGTTCTCCAGCACCTATTCACAACTTTAGACTATATTTTTGTCCTGCTCACAGTACTGGTGCTTCTCGTGCTGCCTGCGGTGGGGTAGTTGACAGATATTGTAAAAAATGGAGTTGTGTATCCACAGGTCATATCTGGTGGGAAGCACCTACCAAAAATGACTATATTCATATTACCCGTGCTCAAGAACATCTTCCCTGCTCTTCAAGGCCTTGTTGTGGACAGAGACTAAATCCACTCAGAATCACATTTACTGCTAAAGGAAAGACACTTACAAAAAAACAATGGATGGTTGGGTTTACTTGGGGAGGACGTCAGTGGGATGGTCTAGGAGATGAAGGGAATATTTTTACAATTCGTCTTTCTATATCTATGTCTAATTATGATATTGGTCCCAATCACAATTTGAAATCAAACTTTCTACAAAAACCCAATATTCAGGTGAATCCATTAGTACAATTGGTTAATTCTTCTTACAAATTGCTAGCAACTACACTTAATGATTCATCCAAAACTGATCAATGTTGGCTTTGCTTATCTGAATTGCCACCATTCTATGAAGCAGTAGCTTCCAATGAACCTATTAGTAACTCCACCAGTGACACACAATGCAGATGGAATACTTCCTCCATCACTATCACTGACATAGTAGGTAAGGGATGTTGCCTAGGAAACATACCTGCCAGTCACTCTCAATATTGTCAGAAGGTTTCATCTGGATATCACTGTGATGTATATTTACCAAAAGAAAGATCAAACCTTAACATTGGAGGCTATGGTCCTCTATACACCACCTCCAATGGCAATATCACAGCTTGTCTCAAAGGACAATTCTTTATCCCAGGTAATAATTCTATATGGGCATGCTCCACAGGAGCAACTGCTTGTGTTCATGGTGATGTTCTTATTGCTCAGAAATCCTTTTGCATTCAGGTAAAACTGATTCCAAAGATCACATTTTATCCAGGGTCAGAACTTATTAATGAACTTGAATCTCCACAATTTCCCCTTCATCAAAAAAGAGAAGTAATAACAGCTGTAACACTATCTGTATTGTTAGGCCTTGGGGCAGCAGGTGCAGTCACAGGTGCAGCAGCTTTAGCTGTTGGTCATCAACAGTTAGCTACTCTTAGTTTACAAATAGATGAAGATCTCAAACGAATAGAGACTTCAATTACTGCTCTTCAAAATTCTCTCTCTCATCTCTGGCTGAAGTGGATTTATTATTTTTAAACAAAGGGGGATTATGTGTAGCAATAAAAGAAGAATGTTGTTTTTATGCTGATCATTCAGGAATTGTTAAAGATTCCATGGCTGAATTACGTAAACGATTGAAGGATAGAGAGAATGAAAGACAACAAGGACAGTCATGGTATCAAAGCATGTTTAATTTTTCTCCCTGGTTAACAACACTATTATCAGCCTTAATAGGTCCTCTTGTGTTATTGCTTCTTGCATGTACTATTGGTCCATGTGTAATAGGACGTTTACTAAAATTATTGAGGGATCGTTTTAAAACACTTGACAATGAAATTAACAATACTCAAAAAACAGTTAGCTTTCTTACATCCAGCATTGAATCAAAAGATCTGGTCAAAAAACCGCTGTTGGAATGGTACTCTGACCAAGAGTCAGAGAAGGAAATAGACATTAATAACTTCTTTTCTCCCAAAGAAAATTTCTTAACTCGGTCCAGCCACGACTCGGGGGATGAGGACTTCTCCTCGTATGAGCTGGTTCAGCAAGGCATCAACAAACCGAAGGGCTTGTTGCCACCTTGTGAGACTACTCTGGAAGAGAAAGAACTCTACCTAGAGTCATGAGCACAAAAAATAAAGAAAAGGAGGAATTGTGACTATTTTACCTTGGCTCTGTCTTGTATTTTTCCACAAGAAGAAATCTTGCTAAAGAGCACATATTCAGTTCAGAACATTATAGCAGGAAAGCACTGACAGGAAGGGAGTTAATAAAAGATTAACCGCAGACAAAGAATGTGTATTCAAAGAAGATATGCTTATCTATAGCAGTTACAAAGTAGCAATTACAGAGTTCGTTGCTCATGTCACGTAGACTGGTCTAAAAGATTAACATTGTATCTCTTTACCTTCCTGTAAAATTCCTCTCTCACCTCCTCCCTTGAATTAGCACAATAAAAGAGGACAGCTAAAAAGCCTGGGGGAGAGCAAAGAGAGAGGAGCGAAAAAGCCCAGAAGCCCAGACATTTCCATCTGTTCCAGGCGCAGCCGGGGAATCCGATCTCCCCCAGGCTCAAAGTGTTGCCTCATTTTAAGATCACTTGTGTTTTGTGTGTTTTATTTCTTGCGCTTGCTTGGCAATCACTCTTGCGAGAGTCTTGCCTAGCCTCACCCTTGCGAGGGTCCCGCGCTATCTCGCCCTTGCGAGGGCTATTTTCTCACCCTTGTGAGGGTTACTTTAAACTTCATCCTTGCGAGGACTAATTCACCCTTGCGAGGGTCGCGCTATCTCGCCCTTGCGAGGGCTACTTTAAATCTCACCCTTGTGAGGGTTATTCTCTGAGAGGAATTCAGCAATCAACCAGTAAGCCGAAACAACAGACCGGTCGCTCAACGCGACATCAAGGATCTTGGAGTACTCATCTCTAATGATCTAAGTGCTAGAGCCCACTGCAGAGGTGGTATTTAACTGGTTCACACCTACTTGGGTGAACCAGTAGTGGTTATTTGGCATGGGTCGCTGAACCTGGCTGGCCATGGCCCCAACCCAGTCGCCCAGTCACCCAGTCGCTCACTTGTGATCGCTCTCCTAGCTTTCCGTTCCCCACCTCCTCTTTCTCCCCGGGGAAAAGGAAGAAAGGCATGGTCCCTGCAAGTATCGCTTTCCCTGTGTGAGTTAAAGTGTCTGGAGTGAGAAAGAGTGTGGTCTGACAGAGGGGGTGGGGGTGAATCGAGCCTTGGAGCACTTTTGCAACGTAAAAGAGATGCATTTTGGAAGCAGCAGGTCCTTTAAAAACTTCTCCAAGGATTCCCCATGGACGCTGCAGGTATCGCTTTCCCCATGTGAGTTAAAGTGTCTGGAGTGAGAAGGAGTGTGGTCTGACAGAGTGGGTAGGGAATCCACCCCAGCCTTGGAGAAATTTAAAGGAGCTGCTTCCAAAATGCTTGTCTGTTAAGTGCTGTGTGTGTGTGTGTGTGTGTGTGTGAGAGAGAGAGAGAGAGAGAGAGAGAGAGAGAGAGATAAAACTCTGTGCTATTATTTTTATTTGTTCCATTATTTATCATGTCTTAATATTTTACACTGTCCCTACACCTAGAGTGATTTTTCTGCCTTTCTTTTGCCCAGGGCTACCACATATTTTTCAGGATTTACATGCATTCAATGTCAATAGTCCAGAGCATAAAATGCACATGTGTTTAATAAGAGTTGAAAAGGGACCTTGGAGGTCTTCTAGTCCAACCCCCGGCTCAGGCAAGAAAACTGAGGATGCCAAACTCTGAGTAGAAATCCTGGGAAAGGTGTCAGAATAATACTTAGAAGGGACCTTGGGGTGAACCCTATACCATTTCAGAGAAATGGCTGTCCAGTCTTTTCTCAAAAACTTCCAGTGATTGAGTACTCAGAACTTCTGGAGGCAGGCAGTTCCACTGGTTAATTGTTCTCACTGTCAGGAAGTTTCTCCTTAGTTTTAGGTTGCTTCTCTCTGTTCAGTTTCCATCCATTGCTTCTTGTTTGCCTTCTGCTTCTTTGGAAAATACATTGTCCCCCTTTCTTTGTGACAGCCCTTTAAAAGCCTGTTGCCTGTCACACTCTTGAGTAAAGCATGTGAGCCATTTCCTCTTTTCAACGGTCCATGAAAGTACAGCTATAGTATGCAGATAATAAAGTCAAAAAAGGGAACAACATTATTACAGAGCTATAATAAGTTGAGGTTGGGTGACAAGGAATGGCTGGGAGGGGAGGGGCCAGGTGAGGCACCCCTTGCTGTGAATGACATTGAGTTGGCCACGCTGACCCAGTCACATGACCACCAAGCATGCCCACCCAGTCACATGACCATTAAGTCACATCCACCCAGTCACATGACCACCAGGCCATGCCCACCAAATAAGACATGCCCACAGAACCGATAGTAAAAAAAATCGAATTCCACCACTGGCCCACTGTAACTAAAGCCAAAAAGGCGTTAAGAGTTGTTAACCTAATCTTATGTAGCTTTTTCTCTGGTAATATTTGTTATGTAGTCGGTAGGACACACGAGGCAGACACGGAGCTGAAGGCTAACATCACTTTATTGAAGCATAACAGGTTGCCGCGGCTGCCCTGGCTGGGCAGGCAGCCCGGAGGGCGAGAGCTGCCCTGGCTGGGCAAGCAGCCCGGAGGGCGAGAGCTGCCCCGGCTGGGCAGGCAGCCCCGAAGGCGAGCTGCTGCCCTGGCTGGGCAGGCAGCCCCGAGGGTGAGCTGAGCTGGCTGGCTCTGCTCGACAGCCGGCTTTTATAGCCGACTGTCAAATGGAGCCAACCAATGGGAGCGGCTGGTGTTCCCGCTCAAACAACGGACCTGGTTGGGGACTCCAACCAGTTCCAAAGACATAACGGAAACTGTCAGGGACACAACACCCCTTCCCCCTTAGCTAGGGACATGGCAG
>NW_020770040.1:20896-33119 GCF_900518735.1 Pseudonaja textilis
GTTGTCAGGGACACAACACCCCTTCCCCCTAGCTAGGGACATGGCAGCCCAGACTGGGGACTGTGGTTAGGCGGGGACACAACACCCCTTCCCCCTAGCTAGGGACATGGCAGCTCAGGCTGGGGACTGTGGTTAGGCAGGGACACACCCCTTCCCCCTGGCTAGGGATATGGCAGCCCAGGCTGGGGACTGTGGTTAGGCAGGGACACACACCCCTTCCCCCTGGCTAGGGATATGGCAGCCCAGGCTGGGGACTGTGGTTAGGCAGGGACACACCCCTTCCCCCTGGTTAGGGACAAGGTAGACCTGCAATTAGACCCCCAGTCCCAGGGAATTCCCAGTTGGGGTAGAGACCTTTGCCGGTAGACCGGGTCCGGCTGAGGAGTGCTCAGTGTCTCTTGAGTTGATCGGGGCCTTTCAGGGAACGTTCGGCATTGGCTCGGTAGACCGGGCCCTGCATGGAGCTCACGTCATCGGCATGGTAGATCGGGCCCTGCAGGAAACTCTAGGCTTGGTAGACTGGCACCTGCTGGGAGTTCTCGTCATCGGCGAGGTAGATCGGGCCCTGCAGAGAACTCTTGGCTTGGTAGACCAGGCTCTCGGGGTTTGACAAGGTAGACCGGGCCGTTCGGTTGGGAGACATGCGTTTCGTTGGTAGACCGGCTCTAGGCGTTGGCTGAGTAGACCGGAACCTGCAGGGAGCTCTCTGCGTCGGCGAGGTAGATCGGGTCCTGCAGGGAGCTCTTGACTGGGTAGGCCCGAGCCTGCAGGGAGCTCTCGGCGTCGGCCAGGTAGCTCGGGTCCTGCAGGAAACTCTCGTCGTCGTTGGTGAGGTAGATCAGGGCCTGCAGGGAACTCTTGGCGGGTTGACCTGGCTCTTTTGGCTGGGGATCGTTGTCGACGGCTGCTGAGTAGATCGGACTCTCTGGGCTTAACTGGTAGCTGTTGTCGACGGTTGCTTGGTAGATCGGGCTCTCTGGATTTGACAGGTAGACCGGCTCGTCTCGGCGGCTTTTGGAAATGGCGGCAGTGGCGCCTGTGGGCGGCGTTCGTCTCCTCAACGAGGGAGGCTTCGAACTTTGCACTCTCAGTAGTGCCAGTGGCAGTGCCTGGCGGGGGGGCGTTTTTCTCCTCAGCAAATGGAGGTTCTGAGCATCGTGCTCTCGATAGCGCCAGCGGAAGTGCCTGGCGGGGGCGTTTTTCTCCTCAGCAAACGGAGGCTTGAGCGTCATGCCCTTGGTAGCGCCAGTAGCAAATGCCTGGCGGGGGCGTTTTCTCCTCAGCAAACGGAGGCTTGAGCGTCGTGTTCTCAGTAGCGCCGGCGGCAGCGCCCAGCGGGGGGGCGTTTCTCCTCAGCAAACGGAGGCTTGAGCGTCGTGCTCTCGGTAGCGCTGGCGGCAGCGCCCGGCGGGGGGGGGGTGTTCTCCTCAGCAAACGGAGGCTTTGAGCTTCGCGCTCTTGGTGGCGCCAGCAGCGCCGTACTAGCTTCAGTGATTTCAGCTCAGTGACAACAGTTGAAATTCGCGCTCTCTGGGGAGCGTCGGCGACTGTGGCTACAGTGCCGTGCTTCGCTTGAGTGATTTGAATTCAAACGACAGCGGTTTGAATTGCGCGCTCTTCTGCGAGCGAGGCGGCTGAGGCTTTCAGCACCGTGACCTTCAGCTCAGATCATAGCGGTTTGAATTATGCGCTCTTTTGCGAGCGAGGCGGCTGAGGCTTTCAGCGCCGTGACTTTCAGCTCAGATCACAGTGGCTTGAGCTCGAGCTCTCTGTGAACGAGGCGGCTACGATTCAACGCCGTGGCTTCAGCTCTTTTGAATTTCGCACTCCTTGTGAGCGTCGGCGGCTGCGGCTTCAGCGCCCGTGATTTCGCTCTCGGTGACTAGCTCAGCTGATTCAGTCCGGTTGCCTCTCCTTTGTGCGATCCCATCCTCGTCGCCAGTGTTATGTAGTCGGTAGGACACACGAGGCAGACACGGAGCTGAAGGCTAACATCACTTTATTGAAGCATAACAGGTTGCCGCGGCTGCCCTGGCTGGGCAGGCAGCCCGGAGGGCGAGAGCTGCCCTGGCTGGGCAAGCAGCCCAGAGGGCGAGCTGCTGCCCTGGCTGGGCAGGCAGCCCCGAGGGCGAGCTGAGCTGGCTGGCTCTGCTCGACAGCCGGCTTTTATAGCCGACTGTCAAATGGAGCCAACCAATGGGAGCGGCTGGTGTTCCCGCTCAAACAGCGGACCTGGTTGGGGACTCCAACCAGTTCCAAAGACATAACGGAAACTGTCAGGGACACAACAATATTACACTAATAACTAGAGCATACAAAACATTTGCTAGACCAATACTTGAATACAGCTCATCAGTCTGGAACCCACATTACGTATCTGATATTAACACAGTTGAGAAAGTCCAGAAATATTTCACAAGAAGAGTTCTCCACTCTTCTACTCATTGCAGAATACCTTATGCCACCAGACTCGAAATTCTAGACCTAGAAAACCTAGAACTATGCCGCCTTCGGTCCGATCTAAGTATAGTATATAAAATCATACATTGCAATGTTCTACTTGTCAATGAATACTTCAGCTTCAAGCATAACAACACTAGAGCAAACAATAGATACAAATTCAAGGTTAATCGCACCAAACTTGATTGCAGGAAATTCAACTTCAGCAACAGAGTGGTCAATGTCTGGAATACCCTACCTGACTCTGGTTTCTTTCCCCAAACCCCAAAAACTTTAACCTTAGACTGTCTACTATTGACCTCACCCCTTTCCTAAGAGGCCTGTAGGGGGCGTGCATAAGCGCACCAAAGTGCCTACCGTCCTTGTCCTATTGTTTCTTTTATATATTTTTTATTTTTCTTATATGTATCCATGTATTCATAACTATGTTTTTACTTACACCTATTATCTTGTAAGCAATTGACAAATAAAAATAAATAAATAAAAATAAAATAAAACTATTTCCTGCTGCAAGTTGCTAGCACAGCTTCTTTATGGGAACTTGCTAGAACCCTCAGCTTCGTGTTTCACACCATTGCAAAAAGTTCAATCCAAATTTATTAGAGAAATTCTCCAGATGCCACGTTTTGTCTCAAATGCACCTGGAGACCAGATTAACAAAAGTTGAAGCAAGAATCTGTATAGTGTCGTTAAATCTCTGGCTAAAGCTTAACTTCTTTCCACAAGGTCTTGCTCCATTAGTCCTCCAAGACAAATTCTCCTCATCATGGATCAAGGCTGTCAAGTCCAGCCTTGCCAAACCAGCCTCAGTACTCAAGTTGGACTATGACCAAGCAAAACAAACCTTGCAACAAAGAGTAGAAGACACTGAAAGGCAAATGGACTTAGGGAAAGCTCCGTTGTTTCTAGCTTCAGACGCCATTAGATATGTTGTTACTCCTGCCAGCTATCTTAAACAGTTGGAGTCAGCAAACCATTGGAAAGCATTTTCACTCACATGTTGCCATGCACTTCCATCAGCCATCCTGACAGCAAGTATAAAAAGATACCATTGACTGAAAGACTCTGTTCCTGTGGCTCAGGAGAGATGGAGACCATTAGTCACATGCTCCTTCAATGTTCCTTTTACACAGAGATTCAGAAAAAACATATCCTTCCAATTATTTTCATTCCAACACTGTTTATCTCCAATGGCTGCTTAAGGACGAACAGTCCAAAACTACAGTGCAGGTGGCTAAATTCTGCACAGCAACACTGGGAATTCATTGGAAACATGTGTCTAATCCACCATAGCTATTTTATACAACGAATGTGGCGAATCCTTTGCACTGCTTATTCCTTTCCATTTTAGTAATAAACTGACTACAAGCCACACAATTTATGGATTGCAATTTTAGTATAGTTAGACCATGTATAATTGACAGGCTGGATTTTATCATAGATTTTATCTGTTTTTATTATTTTATTCTAGAATTTTTAATTGTATATTTATTGTTTTTATTTGTTCTGGTCTCTAGTCTATGACTGTAATAAACTGAATTGAATAATCTGGATAAAATAGAACAAATATAGACCTGTTTTCCAATCATGAAGATGCTCTTTTTTTCTAAATACTCCATTTATTGCATTGATATAATATGTAACTGAACAATGACAGAACAAACAAAGATTCAGGTCTATAGAGCCTGTGTCTTGAGCACACTTTTGTACTGTAATGAGTCTTGGACCTTTTATACACAGCAGGAGAAAAAATTGAACACCTTTCATATGCGTTGTCTCCAATGTATTCTTGGCATCACCTGGCATGACAAAGTTCCAAATAGCGCAGTGCTGGAATTTCTAGCATGTATATACTATTGAAACAGCGACATCTATGCTGGCTTGGGCATGTCGTGAGGATGGCTGATGGGTGGATTCCAAAAGACCTCCTGTATGGAGAATTAGTGCAGAGAAAGCACCCTAGAGTGAGACCACAGCTGCAATATAAGGATATCTGCAAGAGGAATCTAATGGCATTGGGAATGGACATTAACAGCTGGGAAAACTTGGCCTTTGATCATTCAGCTTGGAGGCTAAAGACGCAGCATGGCCTTCTCCAATTCGAAGAGACACTCGTTCGGCAGGCTGAGGCAAAGAGGCAGTCCAGGAACCAGCAAAATCTGGGGGCTGGACAGGGGATAGATACAATCAAAAGAGGTCCAAAAACAGCAATCTAGTGTGGCTTAAAAAAAAACAAAAAAACAATTCAAGAGTGGCAATCCCTTCCACGCTGAGGACAGATACAATCTGTCAGATACAATCTGTCCCCAGTGTGGAAGGGATTGCCGCTCTTGAATTGGTTTTTTTTTTTTTTTTAGCCACACTAGATGCTGTTTTTGGTCCTCTTTTCAGAGCATGATACCATAGTCTTTTGAGACTGAAGGATGCCATTGAGGGAACAATGAAGCATTCAGATTGCTTAAGTCTACTGCTCGTTTGCACTACATCTGAGAAACATCCAGCTGTATTGCATGTCACCCTGAGTCTATCGTTTATACAAAATGCATGTAAGAGGGGGAGTCAATTGTAGAAGATATAAGTTTGTGCTTAAAGGCAGGGCCAACTTTGGGCTAAGGCAAAGAAGGCATTGGACTAGGATACCCAAACTTAGGGAGTGCCAACCCTGGAAGTGGTGCATTCACTCAATGTGGCCCAGGGGTGCCATATACAGTAATCTTAAGCCAGCAAAGCTAAAAGGTTTCCATGAAAATTGAATCATATATTTGCTTTGGGTTTACAGACAAAGAGGATAAAGGGATCTTAGAAGACTGAGATTTTTTTTTTTCTAATCAGGTATGAGGCCCTGGCCTAGTGCACTAGAGTCTAAAATCATTCATTGCCACATCTTTTAGCCAAAGTTTTCAGTAAGTATGCCTGGCATTGATTTTATTAAAAAGATTCACTGGCCAGTAAGGACAGTTATTTATATTGATTCAAATTGTGTAAATTCAGCCAGTATGCAACCTGGAAGAAATCCCAGCTTCCATTTCCATGCTTGTTCTCTCATCTAGCTTGTGTAATGGCTTCTGATAATTGAGGAGACGAAGTTATTGACTTGTGTTATTGTGACATGTACATATGCCAATTTTTTTTTTGTTCTCTGTTCCACTGGGCATGTATGGATGTTTTATAAAAGTAGACATTTGGAATTGAAAAATTGAACTTTTTCTCCACGTTTCTGAAAAGAATAATTGAGCGGATGGATGGCATTTCTTTTTTCTTTTTATACATAGATAAAAGACAAATAGAAAAAAGTGTATGTGTGTGTGAGAGAGAGGGAGAGAGAGCGGGAGAGAGAGGGAGAGGGGGAGGGAGTGAGCGAGGGAGAGAGAGAGAGAGAGAGAGAAAGAGAGAGAGAGAGAGAATTGTAATTGAAACAACCAAAAAGAAAACTCAAATAAGCATTGCGTCCCCCAGAGAGGAATGTCTATGAGTGGGGTCCGAAAAATAATTATGTCAGAAGCCACCACACAATGAACATCCTGTTCTTTTTTCATGTGCAAGGCCATAAAATGGTTGAGCTTCAATTACACTGAAGCTTGTACATTTTTGAACAAGCTTGTACATTTTTGTTATCCCTCATGCAGATTGCCTCGATCCAGGACCTCCGCAGGTGCCACAGATGTTCTTCTCACCCATTGTTAGGTTTAGCTCTTTATGAAATTGAAAACGATAGTTAAACCTTTTTCATGGTTTGTGTTCCACTGGTTCCGCAACCCCCCATCACACCTGTGCCCTTTCTTTTTCTTCCTCATTGGTTTTTGCCCTCAACTGTCTCTACTTGTCAATCCATAATAACCACAGATTGGGGAAATGTTATTGCTACATACTCTGTACATACCATCCCTCCAAAAGAGCCAGTTTCTCAAGCTGTAACTATAAAATCCAAGTAGCCAACCTGGAAAAATCAGACATCATCTTCCAAGAGCTGCAGCAATGAAGGTATTAGTGCTCACACTCCTTTTCCTCCTCATTGCGGCCAGTGAAGCCAAACAATACTCCAGATGTAGCCTGGCTTCCTGTCTGAAGCAAGGTGGCCTGGATGGATATTATGGCTACAATTTGGCCAACTGTGAGTATATTCAGTCTTTTCCTCCCCCATTGCAAGTTCCAGGTTTGCAAGACGGATGCAAAATGGGGAACTTCCTTCCCAGAAAGAGTTTCTCCAGCCCACCCAGTGAATAAAAAGCTCTGTTCAATTTTCTTAGAATGGTAGAATATGTTTTTGTCCCATCCCAAATGTCTGGGGAGACTTCCCACTTCACCTTGCACTAACACCCTTAGTTTTAAGAGGGTGATCAGTATCCACTTTATTGCCTGTTTGGCACAACAGCAGAATGGGAGTGTGCTTAGACCACATTGGTTTTTCTTTTTTAACAATCACTGGCTTAAATTTGTTCTCTTTGGAATAGGGTTTATCCCTGCCAGGATCCTCTCAAATCCTTCAGTTTCCCCAAATCATTTCAATTCAGGATATGGTTGAAGGGGCCATCACAGAAGATTTGTGGCAGTGCAAAAGTCCCACAATGGAAAAGTATCTCCTCCTTGGAAGGCCCAATTTAAGAAGAGAGAAGGAAGGAGACGTGCCTTTATGTGCCATTAACAACCCCAGGAATATTTTGGAGACAAGATTCAGTTTTATTCCAAATTCCCGTGAATTTGGACTTCATGGGTCCTTCCTTGGTTCAGGAAGAATGAATATATGGTTAAACTTTTTGTTTTAAACATTCGTTTAAAAAACTAGAACAGCCTTTTCCTTTATAGCACATGCTTTTTATAGTCCTTTGCCTGTTTGCTTTCTTCCAGGGGTCTGTATGGCTTATTATGAGAGCAGATACAACACCAACGCTGTGGGGCAGCCAAACCTGGATGGCAGCCGCAACTATGGAATTTTCCAGATAAACAGCGCCTGGTAGTGCAACAATTACCAGGGCCATACAGCTAATGGCTGCAATAAGGCTTGAAGTGGTAAGACACATATTGGAGGGGACAGATAAAGAGACAAGCTTTAACAAAATTTCAAAATTCAATAGAATTGACACAATGAGGTGGTATGCTTCTACTCCTTGCACTGTTGCTTCCTGACCTGACCTACTATCTATTTCACCTATGTCACTAAAAAAGCAAGACACGTGAAATGTCTCTCTCAGTCTAATGATACCAGACACATATCTGATGAGGTTCCCCTGTCCCACATCAACAGTCTCACAATCTCTCTTGCTTTTTTATAGACTGGAGACACAAGACCAAACTAGCTCTCCACCCATAATGTAAGGGGTAGCTTGCTTGGCAGAGCCACTCGATCCCAACTTCACAGAAATTAATCAATATCTTGCCAGAGAGACAGGTTAAGGGCAACAAATCCAGCACCAGATTCCACCTGGCTGAGGAACCCAATTCTCTGGTTTCTGCCTTTGTCAGAGAAATCTGGTTCTTGGACTCAGAGTCTGCCAATATTCACTTCAGAGAGAAAACAGATCCCTAGCATTCTATACTTTTCAGAATTGTTACTCTACTTGATTAGAACATGAAAAGAGGCCACGCCAGCTATACAGAAAATAGGCTATACTGTTAAAGATGTGAATGTATTGCATACATTACTAATGAATTCCTATAACTAAAATTCCTGTTAAGTAGGAATCTGTTTTAAATAATAATGTTATACAAAACTTTGGAAATACCTTTGAAACATCTGAACATGGATGTATTCTAATTTGCTTCTTTCGGCAGCTTTCACAGATGATGACATCACAGATGATATTGTTTCTGCCAAGAGAATTGTGCGTGGTCCCAAGAGGGTGAATGCCTGGTGAGTCAGTCTCTCATTAACACCTTTCTACTTGTACCATTCAGTAGCAAATGAACTTATTCTTGTGGTCATGAACGTTAATTACCTTTCTTTAAATTATTGTACAACTTTTAGCCTGGGTGACAAAATACACTTTTTTAAAATTTTTGTTTCTATACTTGCACTTTGGATGCTTTAGAACCTTTAAACCTGGATTGGGTGGATTGTTAAATCCAGGTCTTAAAGCAGAGCAACAACCAATTTACCAGTGTGAGTGTTGATGCCCATTATAACTGAATAAGTTCTTCCCAGCAATTTCACATCCAGTCTCAATTTCTTTCTCACCTAATTTAAAATCTCTTTAAACACAGGGTCAACATTGGGGTTAGCAACCATCTGGGGCTGATAGCAGAAGAATTTGGCCAAGGGCCATTTAAACACCAGGACTCTGATCACAGGAATGAGCTCCATGGGATCAGAAATCTGGTAGGTAAAGAACATAGTAATGAGAGAAGCAGGGAGAGATAGTTGTGAAGCCTCCAATCATAGGATAAATAGGAAAGGGGGCTGCAGCAGCAGACCATTAGATGGAAATCCCTTAAGCTGAGCATCTATAAGCAAAGCATAAAAACATTATGGGCTCAATAATCAGAATTTTTTAGAATTTACTCTGATGTGTGCTATTTTAAAGCATTCTAAGATTTTTGGATAGAATTTTGTGAGCTTTTTAGTGCTTACTCAATACTCCAGATGTTAACTCCTCTGAGTACTGTCTGGCATGGACTCTGGGAAGGTTATTTAGAGTCCAAATTATCTATTCTGCAGCAGTGGCATGTAAACTTTATTGTGAGAAATAGAAGATGAGGACTATTTAATTAAAACAATTGTAGTTCCTTTCATTTTAACCTGGAGAGAAGATTAACAATTAGGAAAGTCAGAGGATAGGAAAAATGCATGAACAAGAGTAGCCACTAGCTCACCTTCCTCAAACTCTTCAAGGAGACTTACATCATCAGAAATTGTCAAAGAAACAAACATATTTGTGATCTACAAAGGCATTATACATTATGTTTATTTTTAATTTCTATTCTTATGTTTATGATTGCCTGGAGAAACAACTGCAAAGGAAGAGATCTGTCAAAATGGATCCGTGGCTGTCAGCTCTGAGATTGATGCTTCTGCATTTCTCTTCCTCCTCCTGTGATGAAAATGATACTCATTCTTATATAACCACATTGACCAGTTTGATTTTATTCTTGAACCCTACACATTGGGAACAATGAGTTTCTTTGCACAAAAATGATGATTTTTAAATGGCTTATGGGTAGAAAAGAGGGAAAGTCCTTGCTTTTTAAAATCTTTGAAAATTGCTTCAGTAAAATGAGTTTTGTGCATTATGCCCTGCCCTGTTTCATGTTTTATTTATTTTCTTTTCATCTTTCATTATTCCTACATAACTGAACTGGTTACCAATCATGCTTACAGCAGAGCAGACTTGTGCAATGAAATGCATAATTGATTCAAGGCTTGGTGTCACTTAAACAAAGAACCAGATGCATTTCTTCATACAATATTAGGAAACTATTTTGAAATTCTTATATGAAAACTCTGGATTGTCATCCAAGGCCATATAGACTCTGTGATTTACCACCTGTTATATTAAGGCATGAATTTTGCTCCATAATATAAGAAAAAACGTATTCTGAATTTAAAAATGGATGGCCATCTTCTTCCTATCCATTCATCTGCCAAATAAGAGAACCTCCAACAAGAGGGCAGCAGCAGCAGATTAATGATACAGGCCAAATTACTGTGAGGTCTGCTCTTCCAAGGTCCAGATCGCATCTTCTCACAAAGTCTAGATATGCTTTTCTGTTAAATCTACTCTATTCTGTGCATCCTCAGTTCCAGGATATAGTCACGGTCCATCTGTGATACCTGCACATGGAGAAAACTGAGCAGATCACAGTATATTGTGTTTAAGTGAACATGTGTAGAAAACAGCAGGTAGCAGATGGCAGCAAAAACTAGCGGGTAACGATCCTGGCTAACTTGGAGAATGCTAAGCAAGATTCAACCTGTAAAACCTTCCGGTCTGTAATAATTTTAACTAGAAACAATGCAGATTCCTTTTTGAGATTTCAGTGATCACTCAGAGCGTAACACAAACGTAACAAAATCCAAAACATAAATAAACGTCCTTTAATGCCTCCAATTTGGCCCCACTGTTCAATAATACTCAGTTGGAGATAAAACGTACTCAAAAATAGCCTTCAAAAGAAAGCAATACAGTCTGAATTTAATGAGCAGATAGAGGTGAAATAAAAAAACCAAACAAACTACAATGACAAAGTTTCCACAACAGAACAAGAGAAGTATTTACCAAATTCAAGGAGATAACAAGGCACAGTCTGTTGGAAGGATGCCAACCAAAATAACTTCAGACCAAAATAAAACATGCTTTATTTCCAGCGTTTGCCAGTATGCAGGTCCAAACTCTTATTCAGTTGTCACACCTGCAGCCCATGAAGAGGATCAAGGCCCTCTCCTCCCGAGAAGACCATGTCTCTCCCTTATCCTCTCCTCCCTGTGTGCCCTAGGATGGATAGGGGAAGGGCCTGGGTCCTCCTCTGACTGCTCAGCTGGCCTCTGCCCTTCCCCGCCTCCTCCACAACCTCTGGAGCCACACTTCCACTTCCTGTCAGCTGTTCCTCCTCTCCCTCAGAGTCAATCTCCACCAGGGGCATGACAATTTCACTCAATAGGATTTGCAACACTGGATTTTAGTGAGAACTGAGGATCAAACTATTGTAATCTATATTTCAAAAACTCAACGTAAGGAGGATTCAGTTTTTCAATTTCAGCAGAACTAGATATGTTTTCAGTCTTAATTTTCCATAGCCAAACATAGCCTCATTTTGTTCCCAAAGATCTCCAAATGTGTGTCTCAATAATTCAGGACCACTTGTAGCTCTTGCCGGGGATTTTGGAAGCTATTTATCTGAACACAAGTTACAATGCTTAAAACAAATGGTAATAAGGTAGAACCATGTAAAAGTTAATACGGAGATGTGCAGAATACACAATCATTCATAACAATGATGCCAATTCAGAAACGGAATCATGTCACTGAGGCCCAGTAATGAGGAAGTAGAAAGGGGTTCAAGGTCTTTTAAATAGAGCAGGGTGGAGGCTGTGTTGATCTCAGAGAATGAGGACAGTTTTCTGCTTTCTGGAATCCAAAACATGTTACTGTTTAATAGATCAGATTGGAAATACGCCAATCCTGTTAGATATTATTAGACAGACAGGAGGGGTGGGATTTTACCAGTTCACACCTATTCACTAGAATCGGTTGTTAACATTCTAAGCAGTTCGGAGAACCAGTTGTTAGAAGAAATTACTGGCCTAATCTTGTAAGGAAGTCAGGAAGGAAACATTCTGGTGTTGCTTACACAAACTGCCTCTCCATTAACCCTTATTACATTCTTGGCAGGACTAGACTTCCTGTGTCAGGAACTTCTCTGGAGTTTTTTTTCCCTCCTTTGCTGGTACTTTGATTGTGTAGAGTGACCATTCAAAGTTACAGTGGCACTGAAAAAAGTGACATAACTATTTTTCACACTTACAACTGTTGAAGCATCCCCACAGTCATGAGAGGCCAGGTGAGGAGATGCGTGCCTTGATGTGAGTGATATTGAGTTGGCCATGCCCAGCCAATAATATGACCATCAAGCCACGTCCACCCAGTCACATGACCACCAAACCATGCCCACCAACTAAGCCATGCCCACAGAACCAGTTGTTAAAAATTTGAATCCCATTCCTGACAGACAGGTAGAATTGGAGATGAGCCATCCTGTGACCACATAAGGCCATGATGGCAAACCTATGGCACATATGCCGTCACCCTGGATCAGGTCCTCTGTGCATGTG